>CM076583.1:579951742-580123462 GCA_034641835.2 Pinus albicaulis
TTTTGTTGGCTGATTTTTTCTTTGTTTGGGTCAGCGTTCTTAGCCATAATGTTTGTGTTTGCTGTCCTCTTGGAGGTGCTTTCAGGTGTTTTCCTAACAACAGTGTCTATTTGGTTTTTCTTGCGAGAATCTACGTTCTTTTTGCTCCTTAGGTCATATTGCCTATGGACTTCCATTATAACATTTTCAAATCCCAAGTGGTAGTCTTCAGAATCCTCATAATTTGTGTCAGTTTGATCCGAGGAAAAGAAACTTTGTTCTTGTTTGGTGAGAAAAACATCATCTTCATTATCATAACCTATTAGGTTTATAGGGCTTTCTTCAGGTTCTATAATTTCTCCTTCTTCTTCATCTACATAGTTTTGTTGAAAGGGAGGTCTGATTTGTTGGTCATTTTCCCTTTGTTTGATTTGAGGAGTGTCTCTTTTGAAGTTTTGAGCTCTATTTTTGTTTTCGAGGTTGGTTTGTTTTTCCCTAGGAGGTTTCCTTTCATTCAAGTTTATCCTTTTCTATCATTCTCTCCATTGTTCTCATTAGGCTGTCCATTTTGGTATCAGATGAGGAGGTTGAGGGCATGATTTCATCTTTGTATGTCACTTTCTTTTCTAATCTCATCCTAGCTCTCTTTTCAATCAAGTTGACTTCAGCACTAATAGCTTTCCTTTGCATTTATTCTAAAGTTTCGAGGTCTCTTTCTCTCAATTGGAATGTCATTTCCGGATCAAAGCCTTCAGGAAATTTCACTAGTGCTAGGCCTTGTGGGGGTTTCATGTGAGGTGGGAGGGTATTGTAGACACTATTAAACCTAGTGCAATAATCTTTTACACTTTCCCCTACATTCCTCTTAAGATTGTTATATTCAGAAAGGATTTGGAGAGGATTTTTCTTGATTTCTCACTTGTTTATGAACGTCTGGTAGAGGGAAGGGAGATCATGTATTGAGTTAGGAGTTAATGCTTTGAACCATTTTTTGGCCTCTCCTCCTAAGCTTTGTGCAAAGATCCTCATTTTAATGGTTTCTTCTTCTATTTCCATGTAATCAAAGGCATCATTTATCCTATCTACATGCTATTGGGCAGTGATGGACTCAGATCCTGTGAAATGAGAGACCTTGGATTGATAGTCATTTGGCAAAGGCACTAGAGGTTGAGGTAAAGCCAAGGGGGAATACCATGCTGCCATGATGGGAGCTAATGGAGGGTTTACAAGAGGAGGGTTTTTAAAAGGAGGTGTATGATGAAGTGGAGTGGTTTGCACAGTGGTGTTATGGATGGGTGTGGCAAAAGTACTTGGACCAGCAAAATGATTCTGAATAAATTCGGTATGGAAATATTTGAAGTGATGGAGAAAATGAAAATCAGGTGGTGTGGAAGGAGAGGCTTCTCTACTAGAACTCTACTACAAATCTATGGGATCAAGGTCAGTCTGGTCAATATCAGTTTTTGACTTGGTCCTGAAATTTTTTTTTGTATGGTGCAAGTCAAATTGGGGATCTTGCAAAGCTATAAGATATTTAGGTACATAGCTTTCTCTATGAATGGTCTTAACAGTGGTTAAGTTTCCAGATCTAGAAGTTTGCCACAAAATATTCTCTGGTTCATCAACTATGTTGGGAGGTTTTGGGTCTGAATGAGATCTAGTACTGATCCTATGTCAAGCCAGATTTCAAACTTAAAATTCATAGAGGCTGAAAGTTTTAGGAATTTTTTTCAAAGGCTGACCTCTCTTAGTGCTTGGTAAACTCTCACAGTATATAACTGGGTTCATTAACTTCTCAGGGCTGATTTGACATAATCCCAGGGAGTCTAATGAGAACTAGTGAAGTAATAGGCCTACTGGAGGCTAGTGGAGCCATCAGGTGGATATTTTTTGATGTTTTAAGGATGCATGTTTATGGTCCACCACCAATAATTGACAAAAAACCAATCTAGGGATGTTTTAGGGTTTTTCGAGTTCCTATATGTAGCCCTAAGGTTTGTATTGAGTGTCCTATAACTGAGTCATCATTTTGCTAAGATGGTGAATCAACTAGATTCTACTCTATGGTTATCAGTTGATTTTCTAAGCTTACCTGAGGGTTAAATGAGTCTATAAGAGTTTCTTAGGCTATTATGTACTCAGTCCCACCACGATCTCTAGAATGTTAATGTCCCGTGATTTGGCAGATTAGTAGACCAAATGCATGAGGTAACATGAAACCAATCTTTGGAGTCCTAGGACCTAGACTTCCTGGACTCAAAGAGGGCTCTCTCTATAAGATGAAAAGGATTTGTTCTTGTTTGCTTTAGATGGTTGATTTTAGGCTAGTTGTTAAGTGTAGGGTTTTTTGTTTGTTTTGGTTGGGTAAGATGAACAGGTAGAATAGGTGGAGTGAGAGGTCTTTGAATCATTGGGCTATGGAGTCAATGAAATTCATGGGTACCTCGATAATGAATCAGAGTTCAATACAGCGCCAATATAGCAAGGTTAATGGATCCTTAAGGTTATGTGTGAAGTGGGATGGACATCAAGTTGGTGAATAAGGTAGGGAAAGGGGAAATCAAGAATCCTTTGTCAAATATCTATAACAAGGAGGTCTTAAACACTAAAAATTAAAAGATATAACTCATGAGGTAGGGCAAAGCATTAAGCTCAATAAAAATACTTAAACCAATAACCATTCAAGACAAACAATTTCAATGAAATATAGAAGGTAAGAAACTCATTTAACTTCTATGTATTTCACATTCAAGCTTTAGAAAACATTTAAGAACACAAATAACTTTAATCCATGAAAAGGGAACTCCTGAACATAATAAATCAAGTTATAAAGAACTTTGAGGCAAAATGATAGGCATGGACAAAGCACAATATCAAAACAATACCTCTTTGACTTAACCTAGCAAGCAGTACCTCAAAGAGAGGTTTCAAGACAAAGTTTGGATAGCATAAAATAAGCAGGGCTTACCAAGAAACATATTTGTAAACTAGCATACTAATCCATTAATGAAAAAAACAAGTTTAGGTGGGCCTAAGGAGTAGTTAAGAATTCCTTAAGCTGACCCAACAGAGGAAAACATCAAGGCAATAGAAGGCGGGAGGACTAAGGTGCTTCAAAGAGCATTTCTCAACCTATACTTTTCTGTTCTACTACAACAAAGAAGGATGAAACATAATGATAACAAGAAAACATGAAAAAATTGAGAATACATCACCATTAACCAAGCTAAGGGATCCTACAAAAAAGCTTCTCCATCATCGGTCCAAGCAAGCCCTTCATAAACTCCACAACACCAATTTATTCTCCAAGCTCATAAAAACCATGTATTTCTCTCAAAGCTCATAAAATTCCAACATTTACAATGAAGCCCTCATGCTCTATTTAAATAAGAAAAAAAGGGCAAAAACCCTAGATAGGGTTGGAAAATGTCAAAATCACTCATAAATGTCATTTATGCCTAAGAGACCATGCAAGGCCCAAGGCACAAAATATCTCATGAAATAAATGCTAAAATAACTTCTTACACCTAATTGTAGAGTGATTTGCCTCAAAAGACACTAAAATATGATTTTGAAATTAATGAGTTTGTTTTGTTGACTTTTGGTCCAAAACACACTAAACAGTCCATTCGCAGAGTGCCACTTTTAGTAGAAAATAGGCTCTTTTGCAACCAAGTTTTGGACCCATTCCCAATGTTGGATTTTGCTCCGTGATGGCTCGTTGGAAAGCCTGATGAGTCTAATTTAAAAAAATGCTTGTATTTTCTTGATCCAGCTCAAAATTTCAAAATCCCAAGACTTCCATTAGCACTGTGCCAGGTCTGAAATAGTGGCAGAATGGTGAAAAAAGAGGGGTTTTTTTGACCTTTTTAGGGGTCAAAACTACTCCAAATCATCTGAAACTTGGTGAGAAAAGTGTGCTAGGTGTGATAAATTCAAAAATGTTCAGTTCTCCTCCTGAGGATGCTCCATGTATTAGTGTAGCGCCAGTGGTGTTGCGCTAATGAGCCTTTAAATTCACAAAAAACGAAAAAGTTTTCCAAATTTGCTCAAAATTGGTGGAGACCTCCCTCAAGGGGCCTTGGATAACTATTGAGAAACCTCAACCAAAAATTCAAGGCTATATTTCTCTTTTGCCTCCTTTAGGGTTTGGACTTCAATGAGGGCTTACTTCAGTTCGGCACAAGCAAGTTTGTTTTTCTTTGCATAATGCTTGGTCATATTTCTTTGCAGCTCTAAGCCTTCATTTGCCTTCTTCAGCTTTGCCTCTAGGTGTATGTTTTCCCTCTCAAGCCATGACTCCCGATCATGTTCAATTTCCATGGCAAGGAGTTCAGTGAGGGAAATTTGCTCTGCTAGGGTTGGTTCCTCTTCCTTCTGTTTTTCCAATGCTTTCCTTAACCCTATGGTTTTTGGCCTCTTCCTAGGTTGTTCCTCTTCACCTTCACTTTCTTCATATGGGCCTATGTATTCTTCTAGTTTCACTTGTGCCCTTTGGGCTTCTTTCTAGGCTTTGAGTGATCTAGCCTCATAGATGGATTGCTGGGCACTCATTTTCTTGTTTTCCATCTGACAAAAGTGAATGGCATCCTTTGCACTCTCCAACTTAGCTTCTAGGTATTTTATTTGTGCATTCTTATCTTGGAGGAGGGAGTGTGAAATTTTGGTTTCATTTTCTTCATCACTGTCTATATGGATAAGTTCAAACTCCCTTTCTATTTGAGGATCCTCCTCTTCTACCTTTACCTGTTTCTTACCTTTTTCCATATTTTCTTTGCCCTTGTCAAGCCTTGCAGTTGATGCAGACGGCAAGGTCCCTTGCCTTTTGGAGGCAGCAAAAAATTTCCTTGGCCCTCTTTGGTATATGCATGCAAGAGATGTGATGGTGGTTTTGGTAGTGTCTTCATCCTGGCTGTGACCTTTGGTGCTACCATCATCTTCTTCAGCTTTAGTAGTATCTTCATCAGTCATTACTTGCTATGTTTCATAACTACCTATCCCAACAATGTCATTTTATTTGTCACTGTCCTCTTCTTCAAATTATGTTTCTTGCTCATCATTTTCCTGTTCATGTCCTTTTATTTCCTCTTCATCATTTTTTGTTTCTTCATGTTCATCATCTTCTTCCATATTCTAACTGTCTTCATCATGACTTTGCCACTGTCATGATCATTGTTCCTATTTTTATCATTGCCATGTTCACTGCCTTCTTCTTCATCATTATTTTCTTAATATATCTCCATGTCTTCTACCTCTTTCTCACTATCTGTTGGCTCATCCTGATATTCATCATTTGTTTCCATGTAATCTGCCTCAACATGATTCTCTTGGTTTCCAGCATTATCATCAAAATCATCTTCATTGTGGATTGATTTATCATCACCTTCATCTTGATCTTCATGTGATTCTTCACTGCCACTTCCTGCTTCTCCTGATGCATCAAGAGAAGGAGAGGAAGGCAGGTTTTCCTGTGGTGAGGGTACTTGTGCAGATGAGGAAGGAAAATTTGGTTAAGGAGGAGGTTGGGGGGTTGTGAAGAATTCATGTGCTATGAATTCCTCCCAAAGGTATGCCCTGCTACTCCAACTAATGTAATACCACCATCTTGATCAAGGAATGGTGGAACAAGCTATGCATTTGTTGGGAGTGATTCATCCTCTGTACAATAGAAGGCATCTTCTCAATTCTCCTGTAGAGATAGTAGGGCAAGTTGAGCACCTTAACCCTTGTGAAATGCATGAGGAGTCTAACATGGTAGGAATAGATCCTGGAGTATCTCCCCTCATAGGTGAAAAACTTCATGATAACCAACATCAAGGGTGCAAATCTATGTTTTAGGTGTGATAAAGGGAAAATTGTATTGTTGCCTCCTCTATACCTTGTTTTGATGAATGGCTCAGAAAAGTCTTTGTCCAATTTTCCCTTCTTAAACCACTTCTCACCCATAGCAGGGATACTTGTGGCCTCAGAGATGGCACCTGCTGAGATCTCAAAATCCACTCCTGCAAGGCTTGAGTGCTTGTTCTGTAAGTTGAGAATGAGGAGCCTTTTAAGCTCAGGGTGGCTCTTCACTTGTTTGATCTTCTCACAAAATTCAAAACATCTTGCATTATGAAAACATGACAGGATCCTCGGAGAGGAGGTGATGTCCATTGTGCTTTGAGGTTCCAACCTATTGAATTTTCCTCCCTTATTTTTTGGTCTCAAAGGATTTTTACCTTTATCACTACCACTGTTGTTCTCAGTTCCTGACATAATCATAGGAGATTTTGGTTGACAACCTAGGTTTTGGTGAAGCAAGGTGAAAATGGTGATGAAGTTAATTTGGTGAATGAGTGATGTGGATGCTAGGGTTATTAGGATTTAGTAGCTTTGGAGCTTAAGGAGGCCTTTCTCAAAGGTGTATTGTAGCCACCCTAACTCAGTTACACTCACATGACATCAAACTGGTTTCAAGGAAGTTTAGAAAACAAAGGCTTCTTTGTCTTGGGGTTCCTGAGTTTTGATAGATTGGCTAACCAAAAGACAAGACAACATTAGAACCAATCTTTAGAGTTCCAGGATCTAGTCCTCCAATTCTCAGAGAGGGATCTCTCAAATTATTTGTTTGCAAAGGTATATCTTGTTTTCTTTTAAGTATTGATTTTAGACTAGTTATTAAGTGAAGGTGTTTGTTTGGTTTGTTTGTTTGGTTGAATTGGAACAATAGAACATGAAAGGTCTAAGTAATATACATAGAAAGAATAAGTGTTGGATTCATTGGGCAATGGGGTCAAGAAAAGGTTTATGACAAGCTCATCAATGGATATGGGATATCAAAGGGAAAATCTAACTTGGCCATAGGATCCTTTAGTTTTGTGAATGAGATGGACATTAATGATTAGGAAAGAGAAATTGAATTCTCAACAAAGGGAACTTAAAAACATAATTTGAACAGAAAGAGGTATTTGATAGACAGGGCTAACCATGAATTCTACAAACCACACTTTAAGAAAATAATGAATTCAAGACAACTTTTAAAATGAAATCTGAGATTCGGGAGCACATCCTATTTCCTCAAAGATTCTATTTTAAAGGAGTTAGAAAACATGAAATATTCACTGATAATTGCAGTCATAGAAGAGGGAACACCTAACACATCCATGATTACAAATATAAAGACCTTTAAAACAATTATTCAAGCAGGGACAAAGGGTATGATAAAAACAGACCTCCTTGGCTAACTATAAACAATGGTACTTCAAAGGGAGACTTCAAAAACAATTTTCAAGTGGCAGCAGACAAGCAGGGAAAACCATAAATCATGCTGGAACCAACTATTTGAACTATTTGAGAAATAAACAAGCATAAGGGTTCAAGAGCATGATTAAAGACTCTAAAATGCCTTAGCAGAAGAAAACATGAAACAGTGAAGGATAAACAGGTCTAAGGTGCTTCCAGGAGTCATTTCTTAGCCTAAAATTTTCATCCTATTGTAGTAAGAATTGATGGAACATAATGAAAACAAGAAAAACAACAGAGAGTTCAGAATACATCACCAATATCTAGGCTCAAGGATCCGATGATAGAGCCTTCTCAAGAACAAGAATGTCAAAACATCATTAGGCTTCCAAGACTTCAATTTCTTCTTCAACATCAGACGGAATATGTATTATTTCAAAGAGTTCTGGTGTTACAACTAGTGACCAACCAACCCTTTACAATGTGCTCCTCAAGGAGATTTTATAAGAAAATGAGGAGGTGCAAGAGTTTCTAGGGTTTGAGTATAATTAATTCCATACTAAATGCAACTCCTAGCCTTGAAAATCATGCAAGGCATAAGGCAGGAATGCATTCAAGCTACAACTCTTTTTCGTTTACTCTGTTTTCTACTTTTTAGGCTTAGTGGGAAAAAATATTGACTTTAAGGCACATCCTTATCTTTACAATAACTTCTACTGATAGTTTGAGATATTTCGTTTACTTTCAATAACTGTTCAGTTGTCTTTAGTCTTAATGTTACTAATCGAGATTTGATCTCAGTATTCTCAAAGTAAAGGCCGCAAGTGGTACTGTAGCTAGGGATTCAATTAGCCCCTTTGATGTGGCATCCGAGGTTCTTCTGGATCTGTCTTCTTTTATTTCCTTTAAAACAATGATATACTTTAATATTGTGTTTATGCCTTGTGTTAGTCATCAGTATTTTCCACCTATTGATGATGACTAGTTTTTAATGCCAAGTTTTCTAGTAGTTGATCTCCAATATGTCAAATTTTCCAACTAGAAAACACCCATAAACATTTTTTCCCTCCTACCTTTTAAAATCAGCCCATGATGAGATAAAACCTCATTTTCAAGCCCTATCTAGTCTCAGTCATACAAACTTGTCCATCAGCTCCAAAGAGAATACTCCAAATCTGTCCAAAAAGTCTCCCCTAAGTTAGGTAGTGGCGCTTTAGGAAAATCTTCCTGTGGCAAACTATCCTAAGCCAAAAGAACCTCTTTCTAAAACCAACCAGTCATAGCTGACCTTCCCATTTCTTCAAATAAAGCTTGACGCACCCTTAAGTCGTGCCACTAAAGAGTCTTGATGTCTCAGCAATATATATGCCAAAAGCCAAACCGATACTAGGTGGAATTACAGTGTTTCAATGTCTTTTTCAACATCAAAAGTTTACTAGTGTTCCTGAAGACATTATTAATCTCAACATGAGAAGACCACTGCTTCTCATGAGGTTTTGAGCCTGGAATGCAAGTACTAGTTAGAGGTAATTCAATGAACTCCTGCAAACACAGTCAAAAGGTTAGTGACTTATGAATAAACAAGTAATACTCTTCAGATGTTGGTTAGGTTGCTTCTGATGTCTAAATATGCATAAAGATATTTTAATAGCAGGGTTACATATCTCAAAGAATTGCCCCTCATGGCATATTATCAATTTGTCACTTTTATTGGCTTAACTATGAATAGGCAGTGAAAGGAAATATGACACTGCTTGAAAGCAGATAAAATGGAATCACTGTGTAAAACCTCCTCCAAGCATGAGTAGAGGGTTGAATGACTGTAAAACCTCCTCCAAACATGAGCAGAGGGTTCGGTCATTGGTTAAGGCCTCCTTCATTTAATAAGCAGTATTTTAGGAATGAAGCCAGCCTTCACTCGGGAATGTCAACAAAGTCAAGAAATAGCCTTAAAAAACTTGTTTTGCACCTTTTTCTCCAATGGATGAGACCACTAACACAACAATGGTGTTTCAAGAATTGATTATGTGGTTTCACTATTTGAAAGGAAAATTTTGAGTGCAGTGGGAAACAATTGGATTGATTATAAGTGGAAAATGTTGTTAAGAAGATGGCCAAGAAGTGGTACTGTAATAATCAAAGAGGTTTGGTTTTTCTTCTATCAGAGATCTCCTTCAAAGGCAATCTAGAGCTAAAATGAACAAAATTTGGACAGACTCATCAAATGTAAGGAAAGGGTATGGCATGTGTTTAAAAATTCAGGGAAAACATTCAAATAATCAAGCCATATCACTATCACAGTCAAAGGCCTTTTATGGACATGTGAAAAAGCCTGGTTGTTCCATATGATTGCATTGAGGGCTTCTAAAGCCCTTTTTCCTTGATAAACAGATATAGATAAAGCCATGGGTGGATGCGAGAAAGTTTTTTCACCCACAGTCAAAGAAAAAATATCCAAAGGTGCCCGACTGTTTTGATCAAACTATACAATAGTCATAATTATCATCAAAACACCAGGGGAGCAGAAATTGTCAAAGTTTTCCTCCAAAAGATACAAAGTCACATTTTTGGAGAGGGCATTGTTTTTTATCCAAGTGTTATTCCAAACACATAGGCAAAGAACACTTTCATGATCAAAACCATGCTTCTTGTCTAAAAATTCAAAGGATATACAGTGCTTAAAGAAACAGAGGTCACAAGCAAATTCACCTAGAGAAAGAGCAGTTGATTCGTCAACTTGAAGATGGCCTCCCTCACAAAAGGCAGAGGGTCAGTTTTCTTAAGGTAGTCACCCCGAAAATTTTCTCATATAAATGATTAAAGAGATACTCAAAAAAAGTTTCATGTTATATTAAAGGATCCTCATCAGAAGATAAAGGCTCTTTTATAAAAGCTCCATAGGAATACAGCTCAAGAGATGGTGAGACAGTGGTTAGAAGACTGCCTAAAGTACAACTACACTTATTCAAAGGAAATTTTCGTTTTAAAGGAGCGAAAATATCTTCAAAAGCATAAATACAGTGATTTATGTTGTTTTAAGAAAAAAAGGCCTTTTTAGCCTCCAAACCCTCAAAAAAGAAACCATGAGGATGTTGTAGCTATTTTGACTTTAAAAAAGAGGTGGAAGACCATTTAAAAGTCTATTATACATTTTCAAAGCAACGAGACAAGTGTCCATTAGCTGCTCACTGCAAGAAACAACAATCTTCAAGCAAATTTTGAGTGTTTTTAGGCTTTCAAGCCTGCACGATGCACCTGGAAGAGCGCGCGGCATGTTTGGGAGAGAAATTATAAAGGGCCGTAACAACCGCGCGATGCGCCTGTAGCGCCGGTCACCAGCTACCCGAAGGCCGACCCGACACCCCTCCACTGCGCAGCGTTTTTGCCTATGAACGTGCCGCGCCTGTTTAAACATACAAAATGCCTTCAAAGGGTCTTGGGACTTGCTCAAATCATCAAACAAGGGCCATAAGTCATCTTCAAGGTATTTTTTACTGCCCCTTGGTGCATTCGAAATTCTAAAGGGGTATTGATACCATGTTTTTCCAAGACAAAAATAGTTATTGAAGAGTGGAGTTCTTGGTAAAAAATCAAGGTTGTTTGTTACTGTGTTGCCAAAGATTGTTACAGTAGAAGGCTGGGGTGTGTTTGTATCAATTTCAAAAGCCCTAAAACTGCCTTCAAGCAAAGTGATAAACCATATACTATGACAAGACAGAAAACACAGTGGTGGAGGTTTCAAGTTGCTGTGAGGTGTCCTAACAGTGGTAAAACAAAATTAACCCCTGTTTGCAAAATCTAAGGTGAAACAATGTTTATAAGGTGAAAACAGTGTTGCTAAGGTAAAAGCTTGTCATTATAAAGAGTCCCCTCTATATGATGAAACAGTAAAACCTAGTGCAGCCTCCATAATTCAAAAAATAGAATTTGTTGAAAGGTTGTTCAAATTCAATTGAGGGTGTTTGTGTCTACCTTTGTGAAGAACAGTGAATAACAAAAAGAGCCTTGTTTGAAGAGAAAGGTGTTCCTGTCAAAACACAAAAGATCCTTGTTCAAACCAAGAAACCACAAACAGATATTTTCAGAGTTATTTTCCCAAGCACAGTGATAAGTTGAGTTTGTTTCATTTAACAAATACTTGTTGTTTGGCATAAAAGAGGACAAAACAATGAATGATAAGGAGGACAGGGTGTGTGCTTGAGAAGCCATTTCAAATGCCATTTGAGACCACTTGTTTTTGTCAATCAAAAAAGAATATTCAAAACAAGATGCCTCCCAGGCAAGACAGTAGAAGTGGCCTTCACAGGAGGTTTGAGCCTGTTTCGACTGAAGAGGTAAATGCTCATCCATCAGTCCTATTTAACTTTCATGAGGTTGGATGTCTAGAGTTTTGTCAAAGGGTGCAGGAGGTGAAAATCTTTTCCCCTTTGACTCATCTTTGTGCTTTGAGATTTCAAGGGAAACACTTTCAGCTGGTAGGCTTGGATTTCAAGTTCTCTCCTAGGTCCATTTCCAAGGCCACCAAAATCCCTTATGTCAAAGAGAAGTGGTTTAAACAAAGCCACCTAGACTCAGAACAATACAAGCATTTTCTGAAGCCTAAGCATAGAGATACATGTCCATCCATTTTTCCCTTCTCATATTTGTTGACTAGTTATGCCACCCTCATGAAGATAATCATGAAATACTTCACTTGCGAGGGAAGATTCTCCCTAGTCTATGCTTACCATGTTTGATTACTCATGCATTTCACAAGAGCCAAATTGTTAGATCTCCCTTTTTTCCTCCATAGAAGTGTGGAGAAAATGGCCTACACTGTTCAGAAAAAACCTCTTTCTTAGCAGTCAGCTTGCCTCTTCCATCATTCCCTCATCAAGGTTATCATTCTTCATCAGCTTGAAAAGAAGTAAATCTCTTGGGATACTTTCATTACACATCCGAATTTCGCCATTGTCCCTTCATTTCATACATCTCCTTCACCTTCCACTCACCATCCTTCACCTTCTTCGAGCAAGCCCATTCCCAAGAAGCTCAAATTCCCCATTGAACAAGAAGAAGAGCATGATGAGGAAGACGAGCATCAGCAAGGGGAAGAAGAGAGTGAAGATGAGCAACAACATGAAGATGAGCAGCAACAGGATGATGAACAACAACAAGATAAGGAAGGGTAGCATGATGAACAGGTGCAGCACAGTGAGGAAAGGCAGCCTCATGAAGAGCATCACAGTGATAATATGTAGCAAAAGGACAATCCAAGCACTCATGAAGAAAATCAAGACAGTGGCAAGGGTGATGAGGGAAGTAACAAGGGCAAAGAGCCGATAGAGCATGTGCTAGCTACCTCTTCTAGGCAAGGTACCATGCTTTCTTCTCCAAAAGTGGCTAAGCCCCAGACATCAAGGAAAAGGGTGCTTAAAAATATAACTCCAAATGTTACTAGAGCCCTCTAAATCAAGGGGAAATTTCCCAAGAAACCTATTGTCGAATTACCCAAGAGGAGGAATACCAAGAAAGCTACCCAAAGAAAAGGAAAGGAGAAAGAAGAAAGCAGCCATGAAAAGGAGAGGGAATTCGACATCATTCAAATCCAAAGTGATGATAGCGACAATGAAGCTCGAATCCTAGATACTCTCTGGATTAATATAGAAAGCCAAATTGATGCTTTGAGGATAGATCTAGAGAGGGCTAGAAACTTCAATCACTTTTTGCAAATTCAAAATAAACAGATGAGTGTCCACATGGTGGTACATGAGACCCGAGCCATCAAATACAAAAAAGAGGCCTCCAAGGTGCAAGTTAAATTAGAAGAACTCATGGGTGAGTTCAATGATAACGAAGATGAAGATCAGCCCAAGAGAAAGAGGCCAAGAACCATGGGACTCAAAAAAGCCCTTGAGAAACAAAAGGAGGAAGAAGTTTCCCTTCTCCAATCTACTCCTCTCACTACATTGTTCACCTAAGAGATAGAGAACAATCGAGAAGCATGGCTTGAGGGGGTAAATGATCATTTGGAAAAGAAGTTGGAGAAGGCCAATAGAGATTTGTACCTTTAAAGGAGGATGACCGAGCACTATAAGAAGCTCAATCAGTTCTCCTGGCGGAAATTGAAGGCCACACAGGAGAAACTCAAGGAAGTTCAAAGGAGGCGCCTGACACCAAAATTGAAGAAAGATAACTCAAAGCTCCAAATTTTGGCCTCAGCTTCACAACATGTTTCTAGAAAACCTTGAGGGTCATGCTTGTCAAAATTGTGGGAATTCCAACAAGTTTTGGTTTTTTTGTCATTTTTGGGTTTTTGGCTAAAAATCATGGGCATCACCATTTCTGTTTGGGGCATCCTCAAAGGACGAAAATGGTATCATTGGATGCTATAATTTAAGGGGAATATACTCAGAAATTTTCAGATCATTTGAAGATGATTTTCTTCCCAAAAATGGTGAAAGACACTCACTTTTTCCACACTCTGCCCCGTTTATCAGCAAGGTCTATTTTTTTTGGTTTTTTACACACAGGTCTTTTTTTGATGGACTTCTAATGGTAATTTTGGAGAAAAATAAACATTTTCAGAAACTATACATTCATATCTTTCCAACGAGCCATCACGGGCCTCGTTTTGACATCGGGAAGGCCTCCAAAAGTTGCCAGCAAGTTAGAGGACTTTCTGCTGATATATTTCTTAAGTATTTTTGTAAAAAATGAACCTTTCTAAAGTGACTTTTCCTCATGTGCGTTTAGCTATTTTCTGGAATGATTAGTTATGAAAGTCAATATATTTTTCTTTTTTAGCATTTTTGAGATTTTTTATTAGATATTTTGTGCCTTGGGCTTTGCAAATCCTCAAGGACAAAATCAGATATTTTGGATAGGCCAATGAGATTGCAAGTTGAACTAGGAGGTTTTCCTCACTTTGGCCTATATATTCCAAAGGCTTTCATTGTAAACAAGGCTGAACTTGATGAATAGAAGCAATATATGGTTATACAAGCTTGGAAGAAACACTTGTCTTATGCATTGGATAGTTTCTTAAATGTTTTTGGATGATGAAGGAGGTTTGTTGTTGGATTCCTTGACTTGGTAAAATGGTATAATGTCTCTCTCTGTTATGCTTCTTAGTTTTCATTCATAATTCCATGTTCTTGCTCGCTATAAGATAGTAGAGAATAGATTTGAGACATGCCCTTGGAGGCACCTCAAGTTTCTTGTTTCTTTATAGCTTCTATGTTTTCTACCTTCTTAGTCATATCAAAGAATCTTTGATTGCTCTTTGATAACTAAAGAATATTGTTTTCTTGTTTCATTTATGGTTTTATACATGCTAAGTATGATTCACGGTATGCCCTGCTTACTCATAGCTAGTCATAGCTCCACCTCTGAAACCTTTCTTTGACTGATTAGATTGTCATTTGTTGAACAAAGTAGGTTTTGTACTAATCTTGCCCTTTGCCTAAAACTATGCAATCTTGCTTCAAAGTGCCCAATAGCTTGAAATACTATGCTTAGGCGTTCCTTCATAGTGATTTAAGTTGTTTGTTTTTCTTAAATGTATTTCTCCAAAGTCTGATAGCCATTTCCTAAAGTTAGAGAGTCATATATCTCTATGCATGGCTTGAATTTTTATTTCTATGCATTGATCAGTTTATAGTTACATTTCTCATGATTAAGGGTCAGCCCTACCATGTTTATGTCAGCTACTAAACTATTTATGTTTTAAATCATTTTTTCTTCACAAATTTAATGTCCATTCCACTCCATTTTACCAAAATATCCATTTTACCTCGCTCAAATCGGCCCTTCAACAACCTTGTATCACCACCTGAAAGCTTTCTTGACCTTTTCGACCCCATAGCCCAGTTGATCTGACATATTTTTACCTATATTAGTCTTTGATCAGTTCATCCCTCAAAAACCTAAAAACCAAAACCAAAAACCTTCTTCATAACTAGCCTAAAATCAGAAACACAAGAAGAAAACGCACAGATATCCCTTACACAAATAGAGAGAGCCCTCTCTGAGTCTAGGAAGGCTAGGTCCTTGGGCTCCAAAGACTGGTTTGATGTTACATTGTCATTTGGCTTTCCAATTAGCCAAATCACGGGACCCTAACATAATGGCAATCATGGTGGGACTTTGAGTCAAAACATCCTCGGTATCCCTTAGGATCTCTCAAAATCTTAGTCAAAATTAGAAAACTTAGGTATTCTCTGGAGAGTGGAAACTAGCTCCTCCACCATCTTAGCAAAATGTTGATTCAGTTATAGAAAAAACTTTTCCAAACCTCAGAGATACATATAGGAAACTCAGAAAACCCCAAAATATCTCTAGATTGGTGTTTATCAATATTGGTGGTGGACCATACACATATACTCTCAAAACAACTAAAAATCCACCTGGCGACTCCACTAGCCTCTAGTAGGCCTTACTACTTTGCTAAATTTTAGAATACTATCCGATCAGCCACCTCATCACCACCCTAACATAATGGCGATCACGGTGGGACCAACTGAGTACATAACAGTCTAGAAAAATCTTGTAGATTCATTAGTATTTAAAAATTTAAACAGGCAAGCAGTCCATAGAATCATTTAGAGTAAACTCTTTTTGTTTTCACCACCCTAGCAAAGTGATGAACCAAGTTTAGAACACTCTAATAAACCATAGGCTGCACATAAAAACTCAAAAAACCCCAAAACATTCCCAGATTGGCTTTTCCCTAGTTATTGGTTGTGGACCATAGCTACATATCTACAAAAACAACCAAGTTCCACCCGGCAACTCCACTAGCCTCCAATAGGCCTAAAGACTCCATAAAAAACCAAAAAGTTCATAAACCATACCTTTCTGTTGACTCATCCTTTCCAAAACTTAAAACTCATGGTGCAAACTCTGTGATCAATGACAAACTAAGTATAACTTAGTGATTCAGAAAACTTCACCTAAACATATGATAAACAGAAACAAACTTGCAAATAGAACCATTAGCTTGTCCAGACAGCCTAGAAAACTGTTGAAACCAAGTAAATCACTCTTCCTTGCAAGTCTTCATCTCAAAGTTTGCTAGAAATTTTTTTTCCCGAAAGCATATTTGATAGTTTTGGTGGTGGACCATAGTTCTCAAATAAATCCACCTGGCGACTCCACTAGCCCTCATTTTGTTTTGACCATCCTTCACATTTAGCAAAAACCCCTAGAGAGGCCATCCATCCAAAACAATCACAAATACCATCCTCTCTACACTCTGATTTTGAAATCTGGCTTCATGAAGAATCAATACCAGATCTCATCCAAACCCAAATCCCCCTATCATAGTAGATGACCCAGAGAAGATTCTATGGCAAGCTTCCAAAACTGGCAATTAAGCCACTAATAGATCCATCTATAAAGCAAGATTAGTACATGAACACCTCACATCCTTGTAGGATTCCCCATTTGACTTAAAATCAGCAAAAACCCTTTTTAGAAGCCAGTCACAAAGTAAAGTAAATTTTAACGATATTGAGCCTCTAGATCTGCCACATAGTCCTAGTAGAGAAGCCTCACCCACTACACCTCCCGACTTTAAGCTTCTCTGTCACTTTGGCTCCTACCACCCCAGATCTGCTCAAAATCAGATCACTAGCCCAAGTACATTCGCCACACCCATCCAAACCACTACTTTTCAAATCACCTCAGCTCATCCTACAAGCCCTCATTTTGTACATCATCCATTAGCTCCTGCCATGGCAGTCTGGTATGCACCTTTGGTGTTGCCACACCCTTTGGCTCCTTTACAAAATGACTATCAATCCAAAATCCCGCACTTCACCGGAGTTGAGGCTACTACCACTCAACAACATGTAGATAGGATTAGCGATGCCTTTGAATACATGGAAATCGAAGATGAGACTATAAGAATGAGGATGTTCGCCCAAAGCCAGGGCGGAGAACCCAAAAAATGGTTCAAGAGATTAACTCCAAACAGCATACACGATCTCCCAAAACTTTACCAAACCTTCATAAATAAGTGGGAAATCAGAAATAACCCCATTCAAATCCTGTCAGAATATAACAATCTATAAAGGGAAAATGGGGAAAGTGTCCAGGGATACTGCACTAGGTTCAATAGTGTGTATAACGCCCTCCCACCTCACTTCAAACCTCCACTTGGCTCAGCCTTAGCAAAATTCCCTGAAGGTTTTGACCTAGACATGACTTATCAACTAAGAGACAAGGACCCCCCAACCTTAGAGGAAATGTAAAAAGTGGCCATAAGTGCAGAAGTCAACTTAGCAGAAAAAAGAGCTAGGACCAGATCAAAAAGGAAAGTCACATACCGGGATGAGGTCTCCCCTTTAGCCCCTTCCTTAGATCCTAGAATAGATGACTTGGTTAAATCCATCGCGAAAATGTGGGAAAAGATGAGTGAAAGGACACCTCTTAGGGACAACCAGCCAAACCCTCCAAACAGAAACTGGAACCAAAACTTTAGGATAGAACAGCCTCAAAACAAACCAAGAGAAAATGACCAACAAATTAGGCCACCCTTTAATGAAAATTATGTTGATGAGGATGAGAGGGATATAGAACCCATTGATGAAAATCATTTGAACCTTATAGGTTCTGATAACGAGAATGAATTTTACCTCACAGAAGAAGAACAAGCTTTCTTCTCTCCAAATCAAAATGAAAACAACTTTGAAGATCTCGAAGATCCTGCCATAGATTTTCAGAATGCCATAATAGAAGCTCATAGGCAGTGTGACCTTAGAAGCAAAAAAAACCAAGACAACTCCAAGAAAGCTAGCTCAGACACTGCTAAAACGCCTGATACCATCCTTAAAAAAGCAGTGGATAGCAACAAAATCATGGTCAAGAAAACTGACCAAAACAAAGATAAAGCTATTCAGACAAGTCTTGGCTCAGATTCTCCTAGTACCTCCACCAATATTCCCAAGATGGTTGTGTCAAAAAAAATCCCAAAACAAAGTCAGTAAACTCAGAACATAGAGAAAGTCATGGCTGAAAAAATTTAAGCAAACTTGTCTAAACTACAAACACCTTTCATTTTTGAGGGAGAAATCGCCAAAATAAAGATTACCATGCCCCTCACTGAACTTATCGCCCAAAGATCTTATAAATCCCAAGTGTTAAAGGTACTGAATATAGTAAATGATGCAAACACCCTAAATCTAGCTGATGACACTCCTGAAGTGTTGTTTGGTCCAAAAATAGAAGGGAAATTCCAAGAAGGAACCACTCTTCCCTTTTACATCAGTCTGAATATCCATGACCAAATCCTACACAATGCCATGCTAGACTCCAGGGCCTCGCATAATCTCATGCCAAAGGTTGTGATGGAAATATTAGGCATAGAAATAACAAAACCTTATAAAGACTTATATTCATTTGATTCAAGTAGAGTCAAGTGTCTAGGCTTAATCAAAGATCTTTGTTTCAGTTTGGCCCAAATACCTGCAAAACACCTGATCATGGACATAGTGGTAGTAGACATTCCTCCCAAGTATGGAATGCTTTTATCCAGAACTTAGGGAGCTAAGCTTCAGGGAAATATTCAAATTGAGATGTCCTACGCCACTATTCCTGTATTTAACCAAACTAGGATACTCTATCGGGAATCACACATGAAATGTATGGTTAACAGCCAAGAAAGGCCAGATAACATCTTGTTGTACTTTCTGATCTGAACTCTTTCATTTTACACACTGATGAAGACATTGAAGAACAGTTAGAAGGATTTGAAACAAACTTAGGCCCACCACATCAGTTTCCCCAAGTTCTCTATGATGAACTAGACACTCAGAATTATCATGACCATGATCAGTTATGTCTTGAGGAAAGAGAGTTTGTTCCTTTTGAAATAGGGGCAGAGCAAGAAGTACAAACCATTATGTACCATCAAGAAAATTGCTCAAACCTTAGGCAAACATCAACAGTAACATCAGGAGACTTTTTCAGAACAGAGGCATTAGAAGACTTGCATATCACAAACCTCTTTGGAAATCAGGGGCAAGGAAGCTTAATGTTATTACAATACCTTAAGAATTTACCTTCACATAACTCTACCCCTTCAAGTGAAACTTTGATTGTAGCCATAACAGTGCCAAATCCAGAAAAAATGTCTGAAAAAATTCTTATGAAAGGATATGATAACTGCAGTCCAAATATACCTGAGTTGTTTGAACTAGCTAACATTCTGCCACTCCACCAAAGACTTAGAAGTGCTAGAATGTGCAATCTTGTTCAAAATACTACTTCATATAGAGAAAATAGTGAGAAACACTATGCCACTGCCAACACTCCAAGAAACAACTTCGACAAAAGAAAATACAAAAATCTTGACCAAACAATAATAGTCAAAGATAAAACAGTTGGTCATAGGATCTGTTTTGATTTCAGACATACTAATATACACCCTTGTGACAAAAATTTTATCCTTCCTACCCAAGACCATGATATACCAATGATAAGTGCTTTTAATCATGTGTATTTGCAAGATGATGTTTCATGATATAACCAAATAATTCCTTTGCAAAGCAGACAGCTCAAAGAATTTTTCAAGATGCTGGAAGTAGTTCCATCTTCAAACCCAGAATTACAAAACCACGGATATCAAAAACATGCTCTTAAAAGCCATGTTTCCAGTTCTAAATTTTTTCATTCTGACATACCTTGATGATGTCATCATATACTTCAAAAATGACAAAGAATATCTGCATTATTTGAAAAATATGTACAGCAAAAGGAGTGGGAATCAAAGGTATAAAGAGGTACAGTGGGAAGATACAGGGTTGTTCAAAGATTCCTGCATGAATCCTTATGTCATGCTTGAAAGAGAAAATTTTCCAAATTTTTCTTTTCAAGAGCTGAGTGGACCAAGAGTGGTAGGAGATCCTTATGAAGATAAGATGCTTAAGTTTCACCATTTCCAAGATTTCTGAGTTAAAACTTTTTCAATCATTGTATATACCATTGTTTGAAAAATAAATCAAAAATGGAAAATTCAAAAACAATAGAAAATAGAAAGAAAGGGCGGTTTGAAAAATAGAAATAAAGCCCCATGTTCAAAAAAATAGTCATTCTGAAAGCGCGCAAGTCTAAATGTCGCTACTAGTGTTCAAATGTATTGTTCAGTTATCTAGCCTAATCATAACTGAACATGTTTTAAATTTATTTGCTGATAAGTTAGTGAGAGGAAAAGATAGTCAACATTGTGTAAGCTTGACTTATCAAAGAGAGTAGATTAGGAAAAGATATTGGTTCCACATGCTCAAAACAGAACCAAAGAGGAAAGCATGGATGAAAAACAAATTGTGTATCCTAGCCTTGTTTTTCTAGATTTCATTTTATGCAAAATAATATTTGTGTGTAGCTTGTCTTTCATGCCACAAGTACATGACAAATCAGATTGTTTAATCTTGATTTGGTCATTTTTCAATTTCATGTTTTAGATTAGAGAATAAAATACTGTCAAACATCTTAACCTTGACAGTCGATCTAGCATAAGTAGAGAAACAAAGGAGTTCATCAGCTTAATCTGAACTCCCGGCGGATATAAGTGTAGAATTAGATAGTATCATTTTTCAAAAATATTATGCCAAAGGGTTGCTAGTCCAAATGCACCCAAAAGAAGAAAAAATGTTAGGAAATATATTGGGGTAGGTAGAAATATCGTTGATGATAATCATGCTGTCAATTTTTCAGAAATGGCATCAAGGAAGAAAGAAATTTGCGCC
Organism: Pinus albicaulis; assembly: GCA_034641835.2. Classification (NCBI taxonomy): domain Eukaryota; kingdom Viridiplantae; phylum Streptophyta; class Pinopsida; order Pinales; family Pinaceae; genus Pinus; species Pinus albicaulis. The sequence goes on from CM076583.1 coordinate 579,972,673, forward strand.
AATGGATAAAGGCACTGGTCTTCAAAGAACCGAGATCTGAAATTCTGGACACCTCTTGAAAAGGAGTTGCCCTCCCCAAATGGAGCCACTGTTAGTCATCAGTATTTTTCACATGTTGATGATGACTAGTTCTTAAAGCCAAGTTTTCTAGCAGCTGATCTCCAATTTGTCAAATTTTCCAACTGGAAAACACCCATAAACATTTTTGTCTTCCTACCTTTTAAAATCAACCCATGATGAGATAAAACCTCATTGTGAAGACCTATTTAGTCTCAGTCATACAAACTTGTCCATCAGCTCCAAAGAGAATACTCCAAATCTGTCCAAAAAGTCTCCCCTAAGTTAGGTAGTGGTGCTTTAGGCAAATATTCCCTGGAAAACTATCCTAAGCCAAAAGAACCTCTATCTAAAACCAACCAGTCATAACTGACCTTCCCATTTCTACAAATAAAGCTTGATGCACCCTTAAGTCACGCCACTAGAGAGTCTTGATCTCTCAACTGTATATATGCCAAAAGCCAAACTGATACTAGTTGGAATTACAGTGTTTCAATGTCTTTTTCAAGAGAAAAAGTGTACCGGTGTTCTAGAAGACATTATTAATCTCAACATGAGAAGACAACTGCTTCTCATGTGGTTTTGAGCCTGGGATGCAAGTACTAGTCAGAGGTAATTCAATGAACTCCTGCAAAAACAGTCAAAAGGTTAGTGACTTATGAATAAACAAGTAATACTCTGCAGATGCTAGTTAGGTTGCTTCTGATGTCTAAAGATGCATAAAGATATTTTAATAGCAGGATTACATATCTCAGAGAATTTCCCCTCATGGCATATTGTCAATTTGTCACTTTTATTGGCTTAACTATGAATAGGTAGTGAAAGGAAAGATGACACTGCTTGAAAGCAGATAAAATGGCATCACTGTGTAAAACCTCCTCCAAGCATGAGCAGAGGGTTGAATGACTGTAAAACCTCCTCCAAACATGAGAAGAGGGTTGGGTCATTGGTTAAGGCCTCCTTCATTTAATAAGAAGAGGGCCAAGAATAGAGGTTTGGCCTCATTTAAGGGCACAAGGCTAACAAAGCTGCAAATAGCCTTAAAAACTTGTTTTACACCTTTTTCTCCAATGGATGAGACCACTAACACAGAAGTGGTGTTTCAAGAATAGATTATGTGGTTTCACTATTTGAAAGGAAAATTTTGAGTGCAGTGGGAAACAATTGGATGATTATAAGTGGAAAATGTTGTTAAGAAGATGGCCAAGCAGTGGTACTGTAATAATCAAAGAGGTTTGATTTTTCTTCTATCAGAGATCTCCTTCAAAGGCAATCTGGAGCTAAAATGAACAAAAATTGGACAGACTCATCAAATGTAAGGAAAGGGTATGGCATGTGTTTAAAATTCAGGGACAACATTCAAATAATAGAGCCATATCACTATCACAGTCAAAGGCCTTTTATGGACATGTGAAAAAGCCCGGTTGTTCCATATGATTGCATTGAGGGTCTCTAAAGCCCTTTTTCCTTGATAAACAGATATAGATAAAGCCATGGGTGGATGCGAGTAAGGTTTTTCACCCACAGTCAAAGCAAAAATATCCAAAGGCACCTAACTGTTTTGATCAAACTGAACAATAGTCATAATTATCATCAAAACACCAGGGGAGCAGAAATTGTTAAAGTTTTCCTCCAAAAGATACAAAGTCACATTTTTGGAGAGGGCATTGATGTTTATCCAAGTGCTATTCCAAACACATAGGAAAAGAACACTTTCATGATCAAAACCATGCTTCTTGTCTAAAAATTCAAAGGATATACAGTGCTTAAAGAAACAAAGGTCACAAGCAAAGTCACCTAGAGAAAGAGCAGTTGATTCATCAACTTGAAGATGGCCTCCCTCACAAAAGGCAGAGGGTCAGTTTTCTTAAGGTATTCACCTTGAAAATTTGCTCATATAAATGATTAAAGAGATATTCAAAACAAGTTTCATGTTATATCAAAGGACCCTCATCAGTAGATGAAGGCTCTTTTATAAAAGCTCCAGAGGAATATAGCTCAAGAGATGGTGAGACAGCAGTTAGAAGACTGCCTGAAGTACAACTACACTTATTCAAAGGAAATTTTCATTTTAAAGGAATGAAAAGATCTTCAAAAGCATAAAGATAGTGATTTATGTTGTTTTAAGACAAAAAGGCCTTTTTAGCCTCCAAACCCTCACAAAAGCAACCACGATGATGTTGTAGCTTTTTTGAATTTTAAAAAGAGGTGGAAGACCATTTAAAAGTCTATTATACATTTTCAAAGCCACGAGACAAGTGTCTGTTGGCTACTCACTGCAAGAAACAACAATCTTCAAGCAAATTTCGAGTGTTTTTAGGCTTTCAAGCTTGTGCGGCGCGCCTGGAAGGGCGCGCGGTGCGTTTGGGAGAGAAATTACAAAGGGTCGTAATGACCGTGCGGCATGCCTATAACAGCGTGCGGCGCGCCTATAGCACTGATCACCAGCTGCCTGAAGGCCGACCTGACACCCCTCCACTGCATAGCATTTTTTCCTATGAACGTGTCGTGCCTGTTTAAACATCCAAAATGCCTTCAAAGGGTCTTGGGACTTGCTCAACTCATCAAACAAGGGCCATAAGTCATCTTCAAGGTATTTTTATTGCCCCTTGGTGCATTCAAAATTCTAAAGGGGTATTGATACCATGTTTTTCCAAGACTAAAACAGTGATTGAAGAGTGGAGCTCTTGGTAGAAAATCAAGGTTGTTTGTTACTATGTTGCCAAAGATTGTTACAATAGAAGGCTAGGGTGTGTTTGTATCAATTTCAAAAGGCCTAAAACTTCCTTCAAGAAAATTGATAAACCATATACTAATGACAAGACAGAAAGCACAGTGGTAGAGGTTTCAAGTTGTTGTGAGGTGTCCTAATAGTGGTAAAACAAAATTAACCCCTGTCTGCAAAATCTAAGGTGAAACAATGTTTATACGGTGAAAACAGTGTTGCTAAGGTAAAATATTGTCATTATAAAGAGTCCCCTCTATATTATGAAACAATAAAACCTAGTGCAGCCTCCATAATTCAAAAAACAGAGTGTGTTGAAAGGTTGTTCAAAGTCAGTTGAGGGTGTTTGTGTCTACCTTTGTGAAGAACAGTTAATAACAAAAAGAGCCTTGTTTGAAGAGAAAGGTGTTTCTGTCAAAACACAAAATATCCTTGTTCAAACCAAGAAACCACAAACACATCTTTTCAAAGTTATTTTCCCAAGCACAGTGATAAGTTGAGTTTGTTTCATTTAACAAATACTTGTTGTTTGGCAAAAAAGAGGACAAAACAGTGACTGATAAGGAGGACAGGGTGTGTGCTTGAGAAGCCATTTCAAAGGCCATTTGAGAAAACTTGTTTTTTTCAGTCAACAAAGAATATTCAAAACAAGATGCCTCCCAGGCAAGATAGTAGAATTGGCCTTCACAGGAGGTTTGAGCATGTTTCGACTGAAGAGGTAAATGCTCATCCATCAGTCCTATTTAACTTTCATGAGGTTGGATGTCTAGAGTTTTGTCAAAGGGTGCAGGAGGTGAAAAGTTTTTTCCCTTTGACACATATTTGTGCTTTGACACATACTTTCAGCTGGCAGGCTTGGATTTCAAGTTCTCTCCCAGGTCCATTTCCAAGGCCACCAAAATCCCTTATGTCAGAGAGAAGTGGTTTAAACAAAGCCACCTAGACTCAGAACAATACAAGCCTTTTCTGAAGCCTGAGCATAGAGATACATGTCCATCCATTTTTCCCTTCTCATTTCTTTTGACTAGTTATGCCCCCCTCATGAAGATAATCATGAAATACTTCACTTGCGAGGGAAGATTCTCCCGAGTCTATGCTTACCATATCCAATTTCTCATGCATTTCACAAGAGCCAAATTGTTAAATCTCCCTTTCTTCCTCCATAGAAGTATTGAGAAAATGGCCTCCACTGTTAAGAAAAAACCTCTTTCTCAGCAGATAGCTTCCCTCTTCCATCATTCCCTCATCAAGGTTATCATTCTTCATCAGCTTGAGAAGAAGGAAATCTCTTGGGATACTTTCATTACACATCTGTATTTCGCCACTGTCCCTTCATTTCATACATCTCCTTTACCTTCCATTCACCATCCTTCACCTTCTTCGAGCAAGCCCATTCCCAAGAAGCTCAAATTCCCCATTGAACAAGAAGAAGACCATGATGAGGAAGAAGAGCATCAGCAAGGGGAATAAGAGAGTGAAGATGAGCAACAGCATGAAGATGAGCAGCAACAGGATGATGAATAGCAGCAATATAAGGAAGGGCAGCATGATGAACAGGTGCAGCACAATGAGGAAAGGCAGCCTCATGAAGAGCATCACAGTGATAATATGCAGCAAAAGGACAGTCCAAGCACTCATGAAGAAACTCAAGATAGTGGCAAGGGTATGAGGGAAGTAACAAGGGAAAAGAGCCAATAGAGCATGTGCTAGCTGCCTCTTCTAGGCAAGGGGCCATGCTTTCTTCTCCAAAGTGGCCAAGCCTCGGACATCAAGGAAAAGGGTGCCTAAAGCTATAACTCCAAATGTTACTAGGGCCCTCCGAAGTAAGGGTAAATTTCCCAAGAAACCTATTGTCGAATTACCCAAGAGGAGGAAGACCAAGAAATCTACCCAAAGCAAAGGAAAGGAGAAAGAAGAAAGCAGCCATGAAAAGGAGAGGGAATTTGACATCATTCAAATCCAAAGTGATGATAGCGACAATCAATCCTAAATCCTAGAGACTCTTTGGATTAATAGAGAAATCCAAATTGATGCTTTGATGACAGATCTAGAGAGGGCTAGAAACTTCAATCAATTTTTGCAAATTCAAAATAAACAGATGAGTGTCCACATGGCGGTACATGAGACCCGGGCCATCAAATACAAAAAAGAGGCCTCCAAGGCGCAAGTTAAATTAGAATAACTCATGGGTGAGTTCAATGATATTGAAGATGAAGATCAGCCCAGGAGAAAGAGGCCAAGAACCATGGGACTCAGAAAAGCCCTTGAGAAACAAAAGGAGGAAGAAGTTGCCCTTCTCCAATCTACTCCTCTCACTACATTTTTCACCCAAGAGATAGGGAAAAATCGAGAAGAATGGCTTGAGAGGGTAAATGATCACTTGGAAAAGAAGTTGGAGAAGGCCAATAGAGATTTGGACCTTCAAAGGAGGATGACCGGGCACTATAAAAATCTCAATCAGTTTGCCCAGCGGAAATTGAAGGCCACACAGGAGAAACTCAAGGAAGTTCAAAGGAGGCGCCCAACACAAAAATTGAAGAAAGATACCTCAAAGCTCCAAATTTTGGCCTCATATTCACAGCATGTTTCTGAAAACCCTTGAGGTTCATGCTCACCAAAATTGGGCGAATTCCAACAAGTTTTGGTTTTTTTGTCATTTTTGGGTTTTTGGCTAAAAATCATGGGCATCGCCATTTCTGTTTGGGGCATACTCAAAGGATGAAAATGGTATCATTGGATGCCATAACTTCAGGGGCATATACTCATCAATTTTCAGATCATTTGAATATTATTTGATTCCCCAAAATGGTGAAAGACACTCACTTTTTCCACACTCTGCCCCGTTTATCAGCAAGGTCTATTTTTTTTTGTTTTTTACACATAGGTCAGTTTTTGAATGACTTATAGTGGTTATTTTGGAGAAAAATAAAAATTTTCAGAAAATAGACATTCAAATCTTTCCAACGAGCTATCACGGGCCTCATTTTGACATCGGGAAGGCCTCCAAAAGTTGCCAGCAAGTCAAAGGACTTTCTGTTGATATATTTCTTAAGTATTTTTGTGAAAAATGTACTTTTCTAAAGTGACTTTTACTCATGTGCGTTTAGCTATTTTTGGGCATGATTAGTTATGAAAAGTCAATATATTTTCCCTTTTTATCATTTTTGAGATATTTTATTAGATATTTTATGCCTTGGGCTTTGCAAAGCCTCAAGGACAAAATCATATATTTTTGATGGGCCAATGAGATTGCAAGTTGCACTAGGAGTTTTTCCCTCATCTTGGCCTTTATATTCCAAGAGAATTCATTTTAAATAAGGCTAAACTTGACGAATAGAAGAAATATATGGTTATACAAGCTTGGAAGAAACACTTGTCTCATGCATTGGATAGTTTTTTGAATGTTTTGGATGATGAAGGAGGTCTGTTGTTAGATTCCTTGACTTGGTAAAATGGTATAGTGTTCCTCTCTGTTATGCTTCTTAGTTTTCATTCATAATTCCGTGTTATTTCTTGCTATAAGATAGTAGAGAATATATTTGAGACATGCCCTTGGAGGAACCTCAAATTTCTTGTTTCTTTTAGCTTTTATGTTTTCTTCCTTCTTAGTCATATCAAAGAATCCTTGATTGCTCTTTGATAACTGAAGAAATTGTTTGCTTGTTTCGTTTATGGTTTTATGCATGTTAAGTATGATTCACGGTATGCCCTCCTTACTCATGGCTAGTCATAGCTCCACCTCTGAAACCTTCCTTTGATTGTTTGATTGTCATTTGTCGAACTAAGGAGGTCTTGTACTGATCTTGCCCTTTTCCTAAAACTATGCAATATTGCTTCAAAGTGCCCAATAGCTTGAAATACTATGCTTAGGCGTTTCCTCATAGTGATTTGAGTTGTTTTTTTGTCTTAAATGTTTTTCCCCAAAGTCTGATAGAAATTTCCTAAAGTTAGAGAGTCATATATCTCTATGTATTGCTTGAATGTTTATTTCTATGCATCGATCAGTTTATAGTTACATTTCTCATGATTAATGGTTAGCCATACCATATTTATGTCAGCTATTAAACTATTTATGTTTGAAATCCTTTGTTCATCACAAATTTAGTGTCCATCCCACTCCATTTTACCCAAATATCCTTTTTACCTCGATCAAATCAGCCCTTCAACAACCTTGTATCACCATCTGAAAGCTTTCTTGACCTTTTCGACCCCATAGCCCAGTTGATCTGGCATATTTTTACCTATCTTAGTCTTTGATTAGTTCATCCCTCACAAACCTAAAAACCAAATACAAAAACCTACTTCATAACTAGCCTAAAATTAGAAACAGAAGAAGCAAACACACAGATATCCCTTACATAAATAGAGAGAGCCATCTCTGAGTCCAGGAAGGCTAGGTCCTTGGGCTCCAAAGACTGATTTGATGTTACACTATCATTTGGCTTGCCAATCAGCCAAATCACGGGATCCTAACACCTTGATCCCTTCAAAATCTGTTTAGAACCTTTAATCTTATTATTATTCTTTGATCCTCTGTCTTTGATGCTGATACTCTTCAATTAATCGATGCTCACTATGTTGTTGTTTTGCAGGTGCGGAGGGGTTTTGTTGGAGAAATTGTTTTTAAAAAGCCAATAATCATGATTTATCGACTTTCTAAAACGTGGAATTTAAACTTAAAACCCTTTAATCTTGTAACCAGGGGCATGAGGATCGTCATCCTCGGCCCATGCTACTGTAATTAGCTGTGGGAGGGTTTTATTCTTGAAACTCATTAAACCTGCATAAAAACAAACAAAAGTAATTTAAATCCTGTGAATATTGGTTTAAAACTGCTTTGGAGGGTTTATGGAAGCGTTTAGGAGTTGTGTGGATGGATGGATTTGTAGCAGAGAATGAGTTTATATGGTAAAACATAGAACCAGGGTTTAATTTGAAATATGGCGTGAATTGAGGATTAGCGGTTTTGGGAAAACCATTGGTGGTTTTCGCATGGCATTTGCGGGGTGAACAGTATTAGCCGAAGGGAACGTGATATGCCTCCCCATGCGACACGTGGATTTCTAAAACCACTTTTATCGTGCGGAAGTAGTGCACTGTGGAAAGGGGCCAAAAATTACGCGATATAGCTTTTAGGCCGTTGGATTATTGGTCGCAGATCCGATGGCGGGGATAGAACGTGACAAGATGTAAGATGCACGAAGTATGGATGGTGGGACCGACGATTGCATCAGTGCCTTTGTCACGTAGTGGAAAAGTTAAGTGGCGGGTTGAAAAATCAGGTTAAGTCTCGATCGTCGGATCACTTTGATGGACAGTCGAGATTAAAAGAGGGAGTGGATATATTGAAAGGGGAAGAAAGGAAGGCAAGGTGAATGGGCGGAAGGATGGGGGTCCGATGGTTCTCGTTTCGAGGAAAATCACCCTAGAGGTTTGTTGGGTCAAAACCTCCACAGAGCAGGGCATGCCATTCAGAAGGACTCACACACAACCATACTTGAATGCAAAAAACTAGATAACAACGATAGCATAACTCACCCGTAGTCCTACGTTCGATGTAGATCCCGTGGGGTCCAAACCCCCAGCAACCTTTCTTCCTCCTTCAACCTGGAAAACAAGAAAGAACGTGCACGGAAACCTAGTTGTACAACATATATTTCTCCTAAACGTTAGTGTAATCCATGTGAAATATGATATAAACGATAATAACTGCTTAATAATCAATCTTTTCACATATACAAATAGATACTAACACAGAAGTTCAGGAACAAGATGGTTCTTCATTATTGTGAACATCATGTACAGAAATAAAGAGTGGAGAGATCACCTGAATCCTTCCACAATCTTCGAGCAGACCGTCGTCCGGATTCGTCCCGCCCTTGCCTCGCTAAGAAACTTTCAAGACTTGTGCACTCAAGATGGCATATAAATGGATGAACATCTCCAGGAAACAAGGGTTTCCTGTATAAATCTGGGAAAGTGTAGGAGGCACGGGGAATTAGACTTGAACTGGGAATCCAACAAAGTATAATGACTATAAAATTTCTCTCTCTCTTAGGCCATGCACATGAGGGGATTTTATACTCCCTCAAAGTAGTTTCAGTCAGTTGGAAACAGTTGGCCACGTACTAGGGTGGTTGAACTACTGGAGTAACCATCAACCCAGTCCGAAAATAGGGAATTTATATATTTTTTTAATGGTTTTAATGGCATACGCGGAAAAGTACATGTGGACTCGCGTATACACGCGGAAAAGTCTGGGCATACCCGCATATGGGAATTTTAACACTGTTTTTTAGTGAATTTGTTCAAGTCTGTAGGAATGGGTGCCCAAAGCCATAAAGACAATCATGAATCACCCGAGGGTGAAAAATGATGCTATAACAGATGCCCCCTAATATATGAGGTCAGAAGGGGTACATGATGGCCGAAATGTATTATGCACATAGAAATAACTTCGCAAGGACAAGAGAGGACTTCACCAGATTTCAGCCTGCCAAAAACCAATGAAAGAAACCAGAGAGTCAACTCATGCTGAGGCGGGCATACCCATGCTCAGTCAAAAATACATCATATGGAAAGTAATGAATAGATCCAACATGTATACAAGTATAGCTGAACTGAAAGTACACAATGAATCATCTGAGCATGGCCCAGAAGTATAAGTCTGAATCAATGTCCAAGTATCACATATATAGAAAGCTGATCAATGATGCTGAAACTGGATGTCTGATCATATAAGTAACTGAATCTCCAAGTACCAAATCATAAGAGGTGGAACACATGGTACAATCACGCAACTCGGGAGCCAACATATAGGATGCTGTTGTACTGACACTGCAACATATAAGGGTGAACGACATCACTGGCAGAAACTGAATGGACTGTCAAAAGTGAACCGAGAAATGTTGATGCAACCCGAGGTCTTCACCGATCACTATGGCACAATTCTACACAATGGGAATAAATGAGCTGAAGTTGACCATGTGAGAAATCGTTGGATTACCGGTCAATGATGTATACCGTTAACCAACGCGAGACAACCCACGGATAATGATAATGAGTGTCAAGGTGCCCCAGTACAATCTAACAAGTGCGAATGAATGAGTTGAAGTCGAACACTTGAAAGAATCTACCAATCAAGAGGCAATGATGAATCCCCACTGTCGATAGCGAAGAGTCTGCCACTGATGACTGCAAACCCTAAGGTACTGACAAAAAGACTCTAGATCCTATTCCCAGAGAAATGAGTCGGAGTCGATGGGAAAAGATCTGCTGGAAGGAAGGCATTAAGGCATCCCACATCAGTCCAGCGCGAGTGTAACCTGCAGGCCAAGATTTGGAAGGAATCGGACGAAGTAGAGTGATGGAACCAAACCGAAGTATGTTTCCGACATGCACAAGATGAAGCTAGTGCACGAAAGAAACCCTCTGAACCAACCAATAATGAAAGCTGACACAGAGGCGAGATATCCACCAATAGGGTCAAATGGAAATCAAGGTACTGCACGAATCCCAAGTGTGATAATGTATGCTAACGTCGAACACAGGGGAAACCACTCAGTCAAAGACCCATAATGATGATCAAATGTTGAGCACAAGGTCACCTATCAATGATGGAAATAGGGCCAGGGTGCGGCTCTAGGTTTTCTCTCAGAGCAATATGTCGTAGTCGATAAGAGACAAACCCGCCAGCAAGAAGTCAATGGAGACCTTCTCAAACCAGCACGAGCAAAAGACCAAAACATCTGATGTGATAGAACAAGACACTGACAAGACCGGGAAGGCTGACTGAATAATGAGTCAAGAGACACCGCAGAATGGCCGACTCTGGTTAGACTTCCCTTGAACAAAAGCACGACTCGTGATGACCATGGCAGTAAAAAGTGACACTGTATAAGTCTGTTATGCAGGAGGCAGAAAAAACTCTCCATATGATTGGAAGAGATAACCAACCGGGGGAGGACCGACAAGTGAAACATGGTAAAGGTTGAACCTAGGTCAAAAAACTAAAACCATCCCAAATGTAGGAAATATATATAAGTATATGTGCTTTGTTCAAGGGCGACAAACTGACTCTGTACTGCCATCAAAACAACGAAGATACATCCCGTTCTCGCTCTTTTTGTTATATTTGATTTTTTTGTCTTTTTCATATAATAAGCCTGAAAAGGAATAAAAGAATGCTATGGTACAATGGAATAGAACGACAGTATCAAGAAACAGTATGCACTAGTTCCTCGGGATTGGAGCGATCCTATGCTCAATGCAAGGTGGCGGAAAGCGGTAGCGATACTCGGAGGAATGTTCCATCCATAGGTAAAAGGGTGTCAAGTCGCAATAGCTAAGTGCATGCAATGGTTAACCTGTACGGATAGACAAGGTCAAAAGTTGCTTAAACATTGAGTCCAAAATGAAGCTGCTAAAGGCACGGGATAAACAAGTAGCCAATATGCTATGCGGTAATACAACTCAACAACACCTGTGGGAGCCTCTAGTGGGTAATAGCGAAAAATGATAGTGAGGAAGAAGAAGAATGAAGCTTCAACACATAAGTCATGGGTGGTACTAAAGAGGACTCTGAGCCTGCACATAAAACGGCAGCATGAGCAACGAGTGATAGCGAGGAACTAACTAAGAAGCCCATGTAAGGAGAGGCTCTACCATCAAGTCATGATTAAATAATCGAGCGAGTGAAATGGGTGTGTATACTCATGACTTGATGGGATCGACCCTATGGCAAGTGATCCGTATGGAGGCTAGTATGCAAGATGCAACGAAAGTGGATTCCCTAACCTATATGCCGGTGAAGATCATATACTGCCATGATGAGTCGGGCGAGTCATGGATCAAAAAGCAGGAAAAATCTCAAATTCGTCAAAAAATGTACTCGAAAACATACCAATCGGGAGCACTTCCAAGCATCCCAAGGGTTATACGAGCTTAAGATAGATTGAAAAAATAAGCATAACAAATTTTTTGTAGAAAATTTTCAACTTTTTTGGACATAAAAATAGAAAAATTACCTCATATTTGGTTCATTGTTACATTGCTGATTTGGAAAAAAAGTGCTCTGGAGAAAAAAACTTCTTTCGTCAAAAATAGGAGCAAAGCCGACCATCAAATCGCACCAAATTTGTCGTAAGCTCATAAACCATCCTTGCTATTCATTTTGTTCGTTCATAAATTAAAATTTAGGAATTTTCACTGTGAGAATCTCTTTGCTAAAAAATCACGGGTTTTGCGCATCGCGGGTTGGTAATAGACCAAGTCGCGTATACACGTGACTATGCACAAAGAAAGTCGCGTATGCGCAACCCAAAAATGAAAAATGCATAGCTAATGAACGAATTATTGAAATTTTGCTGGATGCCCATATCATGGAGATAGTGTGAACACGAGTGCTATTGATCAAGAAGTCATGCGGAATCGAGCATCACTAAATATTCTCCCAGGGAATTGCGGATTGCTCAAGTTTTTCAAAATGCCAAATATGAAGAGTAATGTCCAGTTTGCTCGAAATGCTTGTGAACTATTGGGAACGGAAGAAGAGCTGCTTCATCATAGATCGGATGCCCATACGCATCGAAGTGGAAGATATATATTTTGCTACTTGGACTCTCTCGGAGGGGAGGGAGCAGACTTGCACGGGAAGCCTTTGGGAGAGCTAACCATGGAAGATTACGTCCACGTTTACTACAGTAGAGGGTTCCCAGAAAGTGGGAACTCAAATTGCAATCAAATATTTAAGAGATTTTCACATAAAAAATCCTCCTTTTTACCATTGGGAGAGTAGCAAGATCAACTTCTCTACACCGGGCATCCAGAGCGCAAATGAGTATAGCGATGGAATGCTTAACTCATGTATATGATTGGTGACAAAGCTCTTTCGATGAACATGAAGCAACAATTGACTTCTATCCAGAAAGGCAAAGACAAAACATTTTGGATATGGTACAATTTTGATGACATTATTCTTCGAGAAGATACCGAGCATTGAGACCCAAAGTGATCTCTACCATCAGCGACCGAGAGACCCAAGGGATTGCAGACTAGTGCGTACATGATGAAGAGATTGGGGGGGAAGTGAAGTTCCCGGACCACTTGGGATGATGAGTTATTCCTTTTGTGGGGGGAACAAATCATCGCTTTGTGGACGACTATCCTCATGCTTCGGGATGGACTTTCGTGGCGATCCGTGTCTTGTCCTTCCACCAAGCACGGCATGAGGGGAACGGTCAGTAAGTTTGCAATTTTTTTGACTTCTATAATTTTTTGGATTTTTTTAAAAAAATATAGAATGAAAAAATGGAAAAATAAACATGTTTTTGATTGGATTCATAATGACTTACTAATCTAAAAATGATCATGATACATATATTGGACCCGATTCGACTCCGAGGGTTTCCCACGTGACACAAGCGTCACGGAGGCGGGGCGGATACAGTGGATTTGAGACACGACCCTCTAGTCTGTCTGCGTAGGAACTTGGGAGGGATTAACCCGCTAAGTACCTCATGGCGCAGTGGAAGATCCCTCGGAAGCCATCCGAAGACGGGTGGTAGGAGTGCCCCGAAGGGTCGGGTACGGTTATTCCGCCGAGTTGCCACCGCGATCGCGTTCTATAGGAACACAACTTCTGGCGGGGACCTCGGGAGTAGATGAGATATGATGTATCGAGATGACTGTATATTATTTGAGATTGAACATGTTCGGGCATAAGCCCAAATTTTGTATGACTTATGGATCCAAATTTTGTATAGTTTTTTGAACACTCTAATGATATATATACAATGATGTTTGATGTGATGTAACAAATGTATCAAAATGTATGATGTTTTTTGATGATTAAATTTTATTGTATGGAATGATTAATATGCCAATCTAGTGCTTGATTAGCTAATGAGTCCGCCATCCAATTGTCGGCTGAGGAATATGAATGAAAGTTAAAAATTGAAATGATCTACGTAACAAACGTACCCTCAAGAACAACCAGGGAGTAAAAAATGGATCTCGAACCCGATAAGTATTGTTCAACTCGCGACACCACCAATCGAGAGTCCCGGAAAACTACCAACGAATCAACACCCAAAGATATTGCCTCCGAGAGTATATAAACAACTGCGATGTGATTTCGCCTATGTTATTGGAAGCGAGGACCAATGCGGGACCCCTCTTGATACTAACAGGTGACATGATGGATAATGAAGTACCCAAGCCGCAAAGCTAAGTTCCGGGTGTGTCTACTAGCACCACTCGGCGAAACCAAAATGACTCATGACATCCGACACAACTCGCCAAAGCAGATAAAAAACATCACCATCCCATCAAAGATCGAAAATCAACCAGATATGTACAAAGCAAAACTACTATATACAAAAGCAACATGCCGGGCCGAAGCCCTAGGCATAATACTTTTTCAAATGAGTCCCATTTCAGCTCAGACAACTTGTTCCCTTCAAAAATCAACCAAGGTATATGCTCCTTTTTTAAGGAATTTTTTTAACGATGAAGGGGCCATACCACATAGATTTAAATTTTTCCCCGCCCGTGGCATCTTTTTCTCTGGGCATAGACCAAAACAAGGCCACCTTCCGAAAAAACCCTAGGTTTGACCGCCCTATCGTACAGAGCTTTAACTCGGTTTTTATGCACTTCATTCATCGTGGCGGCATCCCGACGCCGCTCATCGAGATGTTCCGGATGAAGGAGCCGTTCTTCAAGACTAGAAGTGTCGGGGGAAGTAGTTCAACGACATAATTTAAGAGAAGGAATCTCACATTCAATGGGAAATACGGATTCCAACCTCGTGCACTAGCTCGAAAGCGAGTAAAACCGGTTGCGATTTTTCAGCGACGTCTGTATGCCCAAAGTGAAGGATATAGCATAATATTCTAGTTGGATCTAGCTTTATCAATTGTCCTTTGAAGAATCTGTCTTCAAGGATTTATTCACGGCTTCCACTTGCCCATTGGCTTGAGGATAATACGGAGATGAATGCTCTCACCGAAACCCAATTTGAGAGCCAACTCTAGGCCATCATGCTATTCTGAAAAATGACCGCCATGATCGAGTGACAATCTCTCTAGGAATACCAAAATGAGAAATAACTCCGAGTTGAACAGAAAAAAGAGTCTGCAGTCTCACCATTATTCCCCAAAAATAGGCATAGCCTCGACCCACTTCAGTAAAGTAGCTCTATCGTCTATGATAATGTACTTGTGACCTTTAGCGAGCGGGTTACAAGTAGTATAATCAATACCCCACTTTGTAAAGGGACCGACAAAGTATGACTGGAAAAAAGAGGAGCCGGATGAGCGCGCATTTTTTGAGTATAGACTTGACACTGATGACACTTTTTGACCGAGCTCCACACAATCTTTTGAAAATCGAAGGCCAAAAGTACCCAAGACGCGAAATCTTTGAGTCTGTATCAATGCCCGGATAAATGACCACCACAAGCTCCACTGTAGGCAATCATTCAAACACGACCTCGACTTCTTCAAGAATTAAGCGACGTCTCGAGATTGAATCAACCTTGACGGTATAAAGCATCACCAATAATCAAGTAATTCTTAGCCAAGTGACGCAACTTACGATGCTCATCTTTCGAAAAAGTAGAGGAAACTTCGCGATCTGAAGATACACAATGATATCTCCATACCAAGGATCTTTGAAGAGATAAGAAACACATTTTCATCAGGAAGGATTCATCATAGATCATCTCCTCCCCACAGGGCAACTCGGAGATCAATTCTGCGAAAACCAATGATTTCTTGGACTTGGCAGACATAAAATCAAGATCAAATTCTTGCAAAATCATAATCCATCTATTGTATTTGCCCCCAATCACTCGCCTACTGAGGACAAACTAAAATGGATTGGCTGCTGCCAAAACATAAGTTTTTCGTAGAATAATGTAATGCCGGAGTCGCTGCACAGCATGAACTGCTGCTAAAGCTAACTTTTCTATCGGAGTGTACCGGAGTTCAGGTCCTACCAATCCTCGACTAAGATAGTAAATAACATGCTCTGCAAGAGCATCATCCTCCTGAACCAGAACCATACCAATGGTAGATTCTGCTGCTGCAAGATACAAAAGGAAATCCCTGCTATAATCAGGTGGAATCAATAAAGGAGCAGAGGTCAATGCTTTTTTCAAAGCATCGAATGAGCATTGAGCGAAGTCATCCCAAAGAAATGGAACTCCCTTCTTCAACAATCTCATAAATCCCTTGGTAACTTCAGCATAATTTACGATAAATATCCGAAGAAAATTAGACTTTCCTTGTAGACTTTGAAGTTGACGAATAGAGGACGGGGGAGGCAACCGAAGTATTGCCTCAACCTTGAAGGGATCTACCCTAATCCCTTCCCTAGACACAATGAATCCCAATAACTGACTGGATGTAACCGCGAAACGCACTTGTTCGGATTCAACCTAATCTTATAGAAATGACATCGTTCAAATATTTGACAGAGGTGAGCAGGATGATCCATCCTCTTTCGAGAATGAGCAGCTAAATCATCCAAATATGCCTCAATAATCATTTTGATGTCATTGAAGGCATATTACATGGCCCGCTGAAACGTAGCCCCAGAATTTTTAAGACCAAAAGGCATCTTCTTGTATGCAAAAGTACCCCAGGGACAAATAAAGGTAGTCTTATGCTGATCTTCAGGACGGATAGTAATCTGATTATATCCGGAGAAACCATCCATGAAGGAGAAAATCTCATTACCGGCACACTCGTCAATGATCTGATCGATAAATGGTGTGGGGTAATTATCTTTAGGACATGCTTTATTAAGGTCTCTAAAATCAATGCAAACTCGAATCGTTCCTTGTTTTTTATCTACGGGAACAGGGTTTGAAACCCATTCAGTCAAAGGAACAGGGAAAATGAATCCCGCCTTAAGCAGCTTCTCCACCTCAGCTTTGATAGCTGCTGCCTTCCTAGGATTGACCGAACGAAGTTTTTGCCTCACAGGCTTAGCGTTTTCGTAAGTCTTGATCTCATGCTGGACAATAGATGGATCTATACCAGGAATTTCCTCATAAGACCAAGCGAATACATCCCTATACTCTTTAAAGAGCTCGGTGTAAATTTGAATCTCTTCACGGGAACATTCAGCTTCGATGAAGACATTCTCAATAATATTGGGATCCCTGGAAATGTTCACCGGGATAGTAGGAGAAATCACAGCCATGTTCCCTTCAGCATAAACCTATGTTGGTGCTAAAGGGTTCAGGACTGGGTGAACAGGACCAGGAGACTGAGGACTTGGAAAAATTGTCTCAACTTCGCTTAAATCAGGTAAAAAGTAAGACCGATGATGCAAGTCATCCCACGGTCTATCTATACCAGTCATAGCTTCCAGGATGGCCTCTTCAGATGGAAGAGTGGTATCAAGGCAATCCTGGGCAGAAGAAGAACTAAGTGTCCAAGTCGGAGCCACATCTCCATCCAACTCTTCCGGTGAAAGAGGAGCTGGACTGGAATCTGCAGAGTCAACAATAGACTGATAAGCAATCTCAGTTGCAGACATCGGAAATGCCATTCCACCCACTTGACCTTTCGCTAATGTGGCAGTATGGGAAGGTAAGGTCCAAGGGTCCGAAAAATAATGAGTTCTGAAGAACTCTCTTCGAAGAGGAGCCTTGGAGGATGAAATTTCATTTATATGCACCGTAGGAGGAGGAATATCGAAAGTACCCATCAAGGAAGAATACATTCCAACCCCTAAATTCTCAACAGGTGCCTTAGTATTATCCAACTTTGGAATAGATGAGTCAGTAGACGCATTCGGGTCTACAGGAGGACAGTCTAGTTGGTCCACTGTAACAATCCTCCCTTCGTGAGGGAAACAAATAATCCGAAATAATGAGGATGCAATGGCATCCATCTCATAAATCCAGTTTCTCCCCAACATAAGGTTGTAGTCCAAGCTTGCATCAACTACCTCAACCTCTATATTCACAGTTTTTCCCCCAACACAGATAGGCAAAGCTGGGACAATACCATGGGGTCTGTGAGAATGACCATCAAACGCAGTCAGAAGAGTGGTAGATGGAACAACTTTGGGAGATCCAATCGTCTTCCAACATGTGAGAGACATCACGCATGTGGAAGCACCCTCATCAACAACCGTCCGAAAGATGTTGCACTTCCGGTACGATGATTTAATATGAAAAGCCATATGATGGGGGAGTCTCTTCTTAAAATTAGACATATCAAAAGTAATCAGAAGAGAATTTTTCGGATCAATAGCCCCAATGGTAGTGAGCAAAGCACTGCGCTGAGCCGGACAATACTGGAGCACCTCTAAAGCCGACATGGCACAAGGACTCTGCGCCAGATCTTCCACAATAGAGTAGTTCTAGGCATCCCTAGCTTTTGGATTAATCGTCGAACGCTTAGTAGATGCTTTGGGCATCCGAGGCATAGGCTCAACAGTAGGCCTTGTAATGTGAAGCGGCTCAGTAGCATCGGGAGCACCCTTAGCTTTCAAAGACTCTTCTTCGCCATAATCACGGGATCTCGTAGCGACATCCACGTGAGCACTCATCATGAATATGTTTGATGGGATTTCCCCTTCCTGGGTGCCCCCAGAGGAAGCCCCAGGATTTTGATTCATGCCAACAACTAGTTGTTGCCCTTGGGGAAAAGGGTTTGTTAACACAGCCTGGGAACTAGAAAAACCCTACTGAGCTAACAAGCGTTGCGCATCTTGAATTTTAGGGCAAAGGTATGTAAGATGGTCTCTAGCACACAACTTGCATGGAAACTTCACTTTCTTTTTATCCTTTGGACCCTCACCAACATGCTCGTTGGTTTTATTCGCATTACCCTTCCCATTCTTGCCCTTTTTCTTATTATTTCGTCCCTTCTTCTTCCCTTCGGATTGTTGATTTCCTTTGGGATCAGAAGCTTGGACAGCATTTATCGACAAATATTGGGAAGGCGATGACTCAGCAGGCACAGCCTGACCAGAAGGAGCAGATTGTATAGACAACTGCTGTAACTGAGTAAGCAGGTTAGCTGCACCACTATTGATCGACCCGATAAGTCCATCACCATGAGGACCAGGCTTAGTTTTGGATAAATCTAATTTGGAGCGAGGAGCATTGGGCAAATATTTATGGAGGACCCCAGACTGAGAATATATCAGTTCCAACTGCTGGGCCCTAAAAATAGCCTGTTCCTCAGAAAATACCCCAGACAGGGATACATCTTTAGAAATTTCTGACTGCAGAGATTTCAGAAACCATTCCAAAAGGAATTCTCCTGGAATATGAGCTTTAATAAGCCTCTTCCTTCTCCTCCATTCCTGAATATGGTCAGAAATGTGGGTTGCGTCGTCCTACTTAAAATTAGCTAGGAGTTCAGTCCCAGCATCATATCGGACAGGCAACTGGAAATGGTTTAGAAATGTAATAGCCAGTTCTCCAAATGTAGCAAAACTGCCCCCAGTTAGCTCAATATACCATTTGGCAGCGTTTCCAGTTAGGGTGCGTTGAAACAATCTCAACCTAATCGAATCATCGATCAGGGAGTTAGAAGAACACCATAAATGGAAAGTGGTGATGTGGTCAGCCGGATCCTCTCCATTCTTGCCTTCAAACTTTGGAATGTCTGAAGGAAGTTTGGTCGGGACCAACGGCCACCCCGGACTGTACCGAATCGGATCATTCCTCAATTTCGACAGATCTGGCAAGTTTAACGTTGCCAGAAAAGGTAAACGAGGCGGAGCCTGAGGATTCCATCCTTGATAGGATGAATTCCCAACATTCTAAAAAGAATACCCTGGATTTGATGAGGCACCAGGTTGCCAAAAAGAACTCATAGAAAAAGGAGAAGAACCTCCTCCCAACGCAGAGTTACCAAAGACCAGACCAGTTCCCCCTCCTAAAGTATTAAATGAAGAGGAAAGCCCCTGATAGGGGTTCCAGGCATTAGAAAGAGGGGAAAAGGTCTGATAAGCACTCGACGAAGGGAAAGAAGCATTCCCTTGGTGACCAGCGTAAAACTGATTCCCTGCCCCCGCTGTAGTGAATACAGGGTTCCAACCTGTAAAAGTAGTCGAATTTTGACCTCCAGACCAAGGGTTGAAACTCTGGGTCTGAGAAGTAAACGGAAAGGACCCTAAAGAAGGATTCAAACTAGGAATATGTCCAGTTCCGAAGGGGAACCCTTGAAAAGAAGCTGATCCACTAGCCATGGAAGACATGGGTGTAGATCCAGCTGCAGCAGCGGAAAAGGAAAAAGAAGGAATCCCACTAGTGGGCATTCCAAAATAGAAGGGACCAGATTGAGAAGCATGTGCTTGGGTGAAACCAGAGCCAAACACAGTAGCACTAGAGGCAATCGAAGATATAGCAATAGTGCCCCCTCCTTCAACAGAAGCAGGAGTCTGAATGCCTGCAGCACTCACAGCAGAAGCCGCGTTCCCAGTCGTGGCCATCGAAAGGTATGTATAATAAGGAGGATCTTCTGGTCTCTCTAACTCGGGTCTGATGTATTCAACAACGAATGGATAATCAGGAGGAAGAGGAGCTGGAAGTGACTCTGAGGGTTCAGACACTTCCACTACGTGTACTTCTTCTTCCTGTGGAAATAATACTCGCGAGGTGAGAGGAGCGCTCCTCTCAGAACCAACACCAGAATCAGCTACTAAACCTTCATACCCTTGTGGAGGATCTCTCTCCACTGCGTCAGACGCCACAGGGTGGTAACCACCTGCTAAATCACTCCTATGCCTTCTTGAAGAAGGCTCTAGACTCTCAGGAGATAACCCCCAGATTCTCCTCGATTGATGAGGCGCTTGATCAGCCACTTTAACAGATTTTAATTAGACTCAAAAAGTATAAATCTAGGCAAGCTAGGAGCAAAGAGCACTCACTACAAAAAATAATCCCTGAGATACAATCAAGCAAACAGCCTTCAGGTATTTCCGCTCCAGGTGATTAGGACCGGACACCAAAATACAAGAAAGCGAAATATAGGACCTCCCGAAAGTAGTCTGGGATAATTACGGCCCAGGCCTACTAGCGAAGGTATCAGAAACAGTTACGCCGACCTCCTAACGACAGCCTTTGCCGGCTCAAGCACCCAAGCTTCGCAAGGGCACCCCCTAGAAGTACTGTTGAAAGTGATGCGACGTCTGCCTCAGGTACCACGGGTATTCCCCCCCGCAGTCACCTGTGTGGAACCTAGGAGTGGCAACTATGGGCACCAATCCGTATCAGAAGCCGGGCGGAACGGTCTTGAGGTCAGATTCAGCTAATCAGAGAGGGGGTATCCCTCTTCTCAGCCTTCACTTCCCCTCGCGCTTGACTCTCCGGAGGAGAGCTTTCCCGG
The DNA here is from genome assembly GCA_034641835.2 of Pinus albicaulis. Classification (NCBI taxonomy): domain Eukaryota; kingdom Viridiplantae; phylum Streptophyta; class Pinopsida; order Pinales; family Pinaceae; genus Pinus; species Pinus albicaulis. Next base: position 579,993,817 of record CM076583.1, read on the forward strand.
TCCACCTAACGGAGTTGGATTTCGCTCAATTAATCAACTTCTATGTTTTTTTTGAGCGGCCTTGGAGAGTTAACTCTCCACTCACCTAATCCAAGGCCCTACAACCTAGCTAGTTGGTGTATGACACTCAAAAAACTTGCTAGTTGCTTTTAAATTATATCGCTTATTTTAATTGGCTGTTATGTTAAGTCAAAGGGATACGAAAATGAAACTTGTGGTGTTTTGACGCAGAAAAGAAATTAATAAAAACCAAACTACATGCAAATGCAGTAATTGTCTTTCGATGAAAAGCAACTTCTACATAGGTTCTACGAGATTAAAAAAATTTATTTTTCTTTTCAGATAACAAACTCACACTCGCAAAAACTATGAAAATGACTAAATGCTTAAGTGCACCTGATGCAAATCACTAAAAGCATGCAAATTCTAAGATGCAAAATCTCCTAAAGCAGAGAGAAATTTCCCAAAGATCCTTCATTTTTATCTCTTTTTGGTTGTCCAGAAAGCTAGTTCCCAAAATCAGAAACTCTTAATATAAAGACAGCAAAATTTCTTGAAAACAAGAGGAAGAAATCAATGACAATTCCTTTCCAAAATCAAGTCAAAATCCAAAGGAAAGAAATCTCAACAAAGCTTCAAAAGATATAACAAAATGAAAACAAAAATGCAAAAACAAAAGCAAATGACAAAACAAAATGTTTTTGAGCTTTTGAATTTTATAAAAAGAAGAGCTCGAAAAGACCAAGAAAAACTATCAAATCCCAAGCCAAACAACACTGAATTTCAAGCAAAAACTTCAAAAACGCTCCAAATCTTATAGGGCTAACTAGTAGCAAGATTTATATGAGCAAAAGAAGACAAGAAACTCAGTCACTCAGCCTAGAAGAATAGTACAACCTTGCAGCAAACAAAAACTTCAAAGAACCAAGAAAGACTCTTCAAAAATTGCAACAAGACCTAGTCGACTGAACTCAAGAAAACCAACCAAGAAATGGGCAAAAATCGAAGTGCAAAGCAAGACACAAAGGTAGGAAAGAGTAAATGAGAAGGAGCTCTCTGTTCTGATAAAGCAGAACAACCAAGAATCCCTAGGAAGAAATCTTGGTACTCGAACCAGAAATGCCAGCACAAGAAACAAGACTTGCCAAATAAGCTAGTTTTCAACTAAACAAGAGAGAGAAAAAACCAAAGACCACTTTCTACACAATCCAGAGGATACAAAGACACTGCAGGAACAGGTCTCCACAGGCAGACAGGACTGAAAAGCCAAGAAATCCAAAATTTCAAAATTCACCCAGGCATACGCTACTTGACAGTTTGAAAACAAGCGTGCATACGCGACTGTGCTAAAGGAAACTCGCGTATACGCGACTCCCTTTAACAAAAACTGCGTGTATACGCGTCTGTGTACAGACAAACCTGCGCATGAAAAGGTAAATAATAAAAAATAAAAAAGATCAAGCCTGGATAAGGAACCAGGGCTTCAGTCTGACTGAGAAAGAGTTAACTGGACTGGAAATAAAAGTTAAAACTGTTGGAAACCTATCAAACAGCTGAAACCACCCAACAGGGGAATCACAAGAATGCGATCCCCAGTGGAGTCGCCAGTTCTGTTTCAGGGAAAATCACCCTAGAGGTTTTTTGGGTCAAAACCTCCACAGAGCAGGGCATGCCATTTAGAAGGACTCACACACAACCATGCTTGAATGCAAAAAACTAGATAACAACGATAGCAGAACTCACCCGTAGTCCTACGTTCGATGTAGATCCTGCGAGGTCCAAACCCCCAGCAACCTTTCTTCCTCCTTCAACCTGGAAAACAAGAAAGAACATGCATGGAAACCTAGTTGTACAACATATATTTCTCCTAAACGTTAGTGTAATCCATGTGAAATATGATATAAACGATAATAACTGCTTAATAATCAATCTTTCCACATATACAAATAGATACTAACACATAAGTTTAGGAACAAGATGGTTCTTCATTATTGTGAACAGCATGTACAGAAATAAGAGTGGAGAGATCACCTGAATCCTTCCATAATCTTCGAGCAGACCGTCGTCCGGATTCGTCCCGCCCTTGCCTCGCTAAGAAACTTTCAAGACTAGTGCACTCGAGATGGCATATAAATGGATGAACATCTCCAGGAAACAAGGGTTTCCTTTATGAATCTGGGAAAGTGCAGGAGGCATGGGAATTCAGACTTGAATTAGGGATTCCAACAGAGTATAATGTCTATAAAATTTCTCTCTCCCTTAGGCCATGCACATGAGGGGCTTTTATACTCCCTCAAAGTAGTTTCAGTCAGTTGGAAACAGTTGGCCACGTACTGGGGTGGTTGAACTACTGGAGTAACCATCAACCCAGCCCGAAAATAGGGAATTTTATATATATTTTTAATGGTTTTAATGGCATACACGGAAAATTACATGTGGACTCGCGTATACACACAGAAAAGTCTGGGCATACCTGCGTATGGGAATTTTAACACTGTTTTTTAATGAATTTGTTCAAGTCTGTAGGAATGGGTGCCCAAAACCATAAAGACAATCATGAATCACCTGAGGGTGAAAAATGATGCTATAATAGGTTCCAGATCTGTTTTTAAAATCATATGTCAGAAATGGAAAATAGAAGGGAAAAGGGGTTTTTTGCATGGGGGTTTATGTTCTAAGCACCCGATTGCAGGGTTTTAGGACGTATGGAGGAAAGAGCTAAAGGTAATAAACCCTCGGGGGCTTAAATGCCTTATAGTGCTAGAAGACCATTTTTAGGCCAAAACAGAGTTCCGATAGGCTAAAGAGAGGATTTTAAACCAAATAAGAGGGAGCTATAAGGTTTAAAGAAGGTTTTAAAATGGTTTAGAAGTCAAATGAAGGTCTTTTTATGGATCAAATTAGAGAGTGAAAAGGAGAAGTGTAATGATGAAAAATGGAGCTTTATAAACAGTTTTTCCCTTGGTAAACAACAGGTCCTTGAGGGCTTATAGTGAAACAACAGTGAAGATTAATTCAAAGGATAAAGAACATCATAAGACTTTCAAAGATGATAGATTTTCAAAGGAAAACTATCTCTTGAAGACTTAAAAACAAGTTTAGCCACCACTTGGTATAACATAATTTATAGGTGGAAAATAGTGGCTCCACTTGGGGAGGACAACTGGTTCTTTAGGTGTCTAGAACCTCAGCTATTGATCTCTGGATTTTCAGTACACTAGTGCCTTAATCCATTAGGGCAGAAACTTTTATTTTTTTTGCTGATCTTCTTTTGATTTGACAATCTTTGCAGTAATTTTGAAAAATGACAACTCTTCAAAACAACATATCTATCTACCCATTCCTACTGTTTCTAACATTTTCTTCTTCTTCAGAGTGCATTTGGACTAGCAAACTCTTTTCATTAAAATTTTATTCTTTTTGAAAACATGAAACTAATCTATTTCTACTCTTATCTCTCCATGAGTTCAGATTAGACTGTTGAACTCATAAATTCACTACCTAGCTACTATCTGTTAGGATTAGACTGTCTGACAGATCTTTATTCTTCTAAACTCTAAAACAGAAATTTAAACTCAGTCAAATCATGATTAAACTGTTTAATTTGCTGAAATGTCTATGGCTATATGTACAAACTGCATATAGACTTTATCTGTAGAAAAATAAAAAAAAACTTGGAAGGATTAAGATCTAAAAATAGCCTTTTTCATTATTTCTTCAGCTCTGGCTTTGATCTTGTTTGAGCTGTCTTTTCTTTCTTTTTTTGTTCAAGTCTTGGATTATTTTGGAACCAATTTGCTTTCCATCTTTGGCTCAAGATTTAATCTACTTAGAGCCATTCTTCTTTTGAGATTCATAGGTTCAGGTTTTGAATTTGTTTGAACCTTTGTTTTTCTATACTAATCTATTAACAGTAAATTGAAAAAATAATTAGTCATGATTAGGCTATATGACTAAAATAACAGTGTGTTTATTAGTAGTGGCATTTGAGCTTGCAAAATTTCAGATTTTGTCTCTCTTTTTTGGTATGGGGCCGTACCTTTCTTGTTTTATCTACCCTCTTTTCCTTTTCTCTTGTTTTTTGTATTTTTGTTTTTCTTTCAAAATTCAACAGACAATGTTATATACAATGAATGAAAGCTTTGAAATCTAGGACTCTTGACAGAAATAATGATTGAGCATCCTACCATTGACAGGACCTCCATATAGATCTTCTCCATTCAACTCTTTCAAGAAAATTGCATTATGACCCCTCTCAGCATGAATAATATAGGGTCCTTTCCACAGATTCTCAAATTTGCCATGTTTTCCCTTTTCTTCCCTTCTTGAATCCCATTTAAGAACTATATTTCCAAATTGGAAATTATTTCCCTTAGTCCTTTTGTCAAATATTTTCTTGATATTTTCTTGGACTAGTTGTGTTCTTTCATAAACTTCCTCTCTGGACTGTTGTAAATGAATTGTTTGGTTGAATCTCCTCTGCATATCATTTTCCTCAGTTTGCACTTCTTGAAGGAGTTTCATGACTGGAACTCCTAATGATGTTGGGAAGACTGAATCCATGACATAAACCAACTGATAGGGGGACATGTTTATTGAATTCTTAGTAGTTAATCTATCAACCCATAAGGCATGGACCAGCTTACTATGCCATGATTTCTGATTTTTCCCCAACAACTTTTTGATGATATTAATGAGGCTCTTATTAGAGGATTTAGCTAATCCATTTCCTTTGGGATAGTAGGCAATAGAATGGCCTAAGGTGATGTGGTATTTGTAACAGAAATCAACCATTATTTTAGATTTGAAGGCAACAACATTGTTTGTTATGATTTTTCTAGGACAACCAAATATGGATAGAATGTTAGTTTCAAGGAATTTGATAATGACAGAGTCAGTAGAATTCCTAGATGGTATGGCTTTTATCCACTTGGTAAAATAATCAGTGGCAGTGAGGATCCACTTATGCTGGGCTAATGAAGATGGGTGAATTTCCCCAATGAAGTCCAAGCCCCATTGTTGAAAGGGTGCCTCAACACTGATGGGATGTAAGGGTAAGGGAAGGAGATTTCTTTTGCCATAAAGAATTTGACACTTATGGCAAGACATGACTAACTTCTAAGTATCTGGGAAAAGGGAGGGCCAATAGTAACCAGATATGAGGATTTTATTTGTTGTGGTCTTCCAATAGAGGTGTCCTCTGCATTCTCCTTCATGCAACTCATGGATGATTTTTCCTGCATCATCCTCAAGTAAACATTTAAGAAAAATTCCAACAGCATTTTTCCAATACAATACCCCATCTAATATGCAATAATTTAAAGCCTTCTATTTCAAAAATCTAGCTTTAGTTTTAGACAAAGAAGGAGGGGCATTTAAATACAAAAGCACATAAATGATGTCAGCATACCAAGGTGAATTCAGAAATTTTTCTTTAATGAAAGGAGCACTGAATTCTTGTATTTCTTTCAACACATCTACCATATTCATATCTAGTGCTTGGAATTTTGACTCAGCCATGAGTTTTTCTAATCCCTGCCATTTGATTAGTTTGGTGGGCCTGATTTCTAAGTCATATTCAAGAATAGTAGCAATCCATTTTCCCCTTTTACCATCATGGTCTTGACTTAGAATATCCTTGACAACAGTATGTGGAACAAAAACAATGATGTGAGAGTGTAAAGTATAGACTCTAAAGTCCTTTAATTCTTTCACCAATGCTAAGGCTTGCTTCTCCATGATGTTATATTTGAGAGGAGCATCTCTTTAGGCCCTACTAAAAAAGGATATTGGTTGTTCTTGCCCCAAATCGTTATTTTGAAGTAAGACTACAGCTATTGTATGTTCAGATGAAAAATAAAAGATATAAAAATCTTTGGTGAAATCTGGACTAATTAGGACTGGTGTTTGAGTGAGAGATTATTTAACCAGTTGAAATGATTTTTTAGCTTGTGTTGTCCATTTAACACCTATACATTTCTTAAGCATGTTTGTAATGTTTCTTAATATCTTAGAAAGGTTGGGGATAAACCTCCTCAAAAAATTAATCTTTCCAACGAAAGATTGTAATTTTTTGAGGCTTAACCAATAATTTTACCTTCTTGGAGACCAAAGAGTGTCTTTTTGGGATTCAAAGATAAGCCAAACTTCCAACATTTCTCACAAACTTTTCTTAAATGAATCAAATGTTCTTCATCAGTTTTAGAGAAAACAGTTATGTCATCAAGGTAAATGATTATAAAATAGCCAAAATATTGTGAGAAGACTATGTCCATGGCACTTTGGAAGGTGGCCCTTGCATTCATCAAACCAAATGGAATTTTGACATACATAAAGGTGCCCCAAGGTGTAGTAAAAGCAGTTTTTTGTTGATCACTTGGGAGCACTAACACCTGATTGTAACCTGAGAACCCATCCAATAGTGATATTATTTTTTATCCAACTACCCTTTGAAGTATATGGTCCATCTTTGGCAAGGGGTAGTTATCTCTTAGGGAAGCTCTAATTAAATTTCTAAAGTCAATACAAAGCCTGATTTCCCCTGTCTTCTTCCTAATAGAAACTAGGTTTGACACCCATTCTGAATATCTAAGGGATACTATAATTCCAACATCACACATTCTCTCGATTTATTTATTAACTAAAGGCAACAAAATAGGGTTTATCCTTCTTATTTTCTGTTTGAAAGGTTTCTGATTTTCCTTGAGAGGAATCTTGTGTTGGATGATGCTAGTGTCATAAGATTTCAGATCTTTGTATCCCCAAAAAAACACATCTCTAAATTCTTTGAACAACTCTATGTATTGAAAATTTATATGAGCTGGAAGAGTGCTGGATAGTTTTATCATCTTGGCTTCTACAAGGCTGCCTATGTTATGTTCTTCCACATCTATTTCCATGGGCTCCATTCTTGGTTCTTTGGCTACATCATTGTAGTCAAACAGGTGTTCTAATGGAGTGAGACATCTTGGAATTGTATCATTTTTGCATTGTAAAACTTCCAAGTCTTTCTGATCTATTTTGTCAATTAATTCTGCTTCAAAAATATTTTCACAGTGATTTATATCAGCAAAATATGTCATTTCTGTTTCTGAGATTTGTTTATCATCTAAACAAATTTCTTCATGGCTGGTTTCTGATAGTGGTATGGCAAAGTCATTTTCTGATTTTAAGAAATCATCGATGTGTTTGTCAGTGTCAAACACTTGCCAGTAATCCTCATTTTCAGGCACTGCAGGCCTGTTTTTGACATTTACATTAAGTTTTTCATTTATCTGAGGTACTTGGAAATTGCTGGCATTGAAGGAAAGTTCATTTTCTAGATGATTTCATGCTCTTGGAATGAAAATGAGTTCATATTTTTCAAAGGTATTTAGGAGATCAAGGGCAGCATTTCGATATTATCTAAGTCTTGGGTTTTTGGCTGAATATTCTCTTTTGATTTGTTTAATGATGAGTTCAGAATCTCCCAGGACTTGTATTTTATGGGCATCTAGTTGTTTAAGCAACTGCAAGCCAAGGAGCAGGGCTTCATATTCAACAATGTTATTGGTGCATGGAAAGTCTAATTTATATGAATAACCCTGATTTGTATTGTGAATCCATACACCTACCCCTGCACTTGTTTTATTACAAGACCCATCAAATTTTATTATCCAAAGTATTTCTGTCTCATTTTTATTTTCTTGCTACTTAGAACTGCTGATGTTTTTTATATGAGTTGAGGGTAGTTTTGACATATCTGGTAAACTGATTTCTTCTTTGTTTTCCTTTTCTTGTTGAGTGATTTCGTCTTCATTGTACAAGACAAAGGAATCTAAGCTTGAATAAATGGAATATATTGGAGAGTTTTTTGGTTTATCTATGTTGCTCACCATGTATTTCATGTGGGATTCCATGTATAACCTTCTGTTTTGGTTAAATACTGGGATGGTGACATAAGACATGTCCATTTGAAGGCTCCCCTAAAGTTTGGCACCCCATGATCTTGATAAAAGCATTCCATATTTTGGGGGAATGTCAGCTACTACTATGTCCATTACTAGACTCTTAGCAGGGATTTGAGATAAGTTAACACATAAATCTTTGATTAAACCCAAGCATTTGACTCTGCTTGAATCAAAGGAAAATAGATCCTTGTATGGTTTAGTAATTTCTAAGCCTAAGCTTTCCATTACTACTTTGGGCATAAGGTTATGTGAAGCTCCAGAGTCTAACATGGCATTGTGTAATATTCTATCATGTATATTTAGACTGATATAGAAGGGAGGGACAACCCCTTCTTGGTATTTTCCTTCAACTTCAAGACCAAACAACAACTCTGGTTTGTCATCTATCAAGTTTAATGTATCATTGTCACTTCCTAAATTTAAAGCTTTTAAAACTTGGTTTTTGTACATTTCCTGGGTTACTAGTTCAGCTAGAGGTATGGTAAATTTTAGCTTTGCAATCTCGCTTAAGGCTAAAAGGAACTATTGTTTTTTCATATTTACGCCACATTTTTTTCAATTGATTCCTTTCACTTAATTTTGATTTGCTGAACTTTGTTTGGACTATTATTAGGGACAATTTTTCTAGGGCCACTAGCGAGAGGTGCTAGAGTAGCTTTGTTCAACACTTTCTTTGGCTACCTTTCTCTTTTTTAAATGCGATTTGTCTTTGTTAGTATGAATTCTTTGTCGAAGCGTACGAAAAAGAACCACTTTAGCTACGCATAACTAATAGCCCTAACAACAATAATGGCTGCAAAACATCTTCAGATCTGCAATTAGTAGTTAAAGTGCTGCAACAAACGGATCTATAAATGGAAAGATATTAAGCAGTGAAGTAAAGAGTTTGCTCCATGCATCCAACAGACAAGACAAGAACACGATTTTTGAATGAATTTTTATATTATAGGGCACCTGGGAGGAAACAAGAAGGTGTATCCAGATCTCCTCAATGGGATGGGTTCTTTGTAGTCCTCAGCACTTCAGATCTAAGCTTTCTCTCTCTTGTAGATGTAGAAAACCCAATGTAGAAGGTAGAGCTCAATGGGAGCAACAATGGCAGAAAATGAGACCGTATGTTTTGGGGGTTGTTTTGATTTTCTCTTGGTGGCACTCTATCATTCAAGTTGATCGTTTCAAGCATTCTCCCCATTACCTTTACTAGGTTGTCAATTTTGGTATCGGAAGATGAGGTTGAGGGTGCAGTATCATCTTTATAAGTTACTCTCTTCTTTGATCTTACCCTAGCTCTTTTCTTAATTAAGTTTTCTTCTACACTTACAACCCCCTTCTGCATGTCTTCTAGAGTTAAGTAATATCTCTCCCTTAGTTGATAGGCCATTTCAGCATCAAATCCTTCGGGTTATTTTACTAAGGCTAAGCCTTGGGGAGGTTTCATGTGAGGGGGAAGATCATTGTAAATACTGTTAAACCTGGTAGAGTAGTCATGAACACTCTCCCCTTGATTTATTTTAAGATTGTTATACTCGGTTAATATTTGGAGAGGTTTCTTTTTTATTTCCCATTTGTTTATTACTGTTTGATGTAAAGAAGGGAGATCATTGATGATGTTAGGAGTTAAGTTTTTAAACCACTTCTTTACTTCTCCTCCTAAACTTTGAGCAAAAATTCTCATCTTTATGGTCTCATCTTCTATTTCCATATAATCACATGCATCTTCCATCCTATCTACGTGTTTTTGAGCTATGGTAGATTCTTTCCTAGTGAAATGGGGAATTTTAGACCGATAGTCATTTGGTAAGGGAACCATAGGTTGTGGTAACACTAATGGGGCATACCATGCTGCCATGGCTAGAAGGAAAAGTGGATTTACAAGGGGTGGATTGACAAGATGGAAAGTGGGATGACATGGAGTGTTTTTAACAGTGATAGTATGGATTGGAGTGGAAGAAACACTTGGGCCAACAAACTGGTTTTGAGTAGATTTGTTATGGAAGAGGCTGAAGTGGTGAAGAAGCTGGGAATCAGGAGGAGTAGAAGGTGAGGCTTCTCTACTAAAGCTATGCTGCAAATCTGTAGATTCAAGATCAACTTGGTTTAATCACTTTGAGACCTGGTTCTGAAGATGTTCTTTGTATGATGTAAGTCAAAGTGTAAATCGTCCAAGACAACAAGGTTTTCAGGGACAAATTTTGTTCTTGGGATGTTCCTATCAGCAGCTAATTTTCTAGCTTTAGAAGTCTGCCACAGAATTATCTCTCTATTGTCAACTATTGTAGGAGGATTAGGGTCTGATGAGATCTAGTGTTGATCCTATGTGAAGCCAGACTAATTTTTCAAAAAATGAGAAAGGGTAAATTTTTTAGGGACTGTTTTGAAAGTTTTGCCTCTCACAATGTTTTATCTAGTAGGGGACTAGGCTTCCAAACTTCCTTCAAGGCTGGTTAACACAGCCTTAAAGATATCTAGAGACCTAGATGAGTAATAGGCCTACTGGGCTAGTGGAGTCGCCAAGTGGAAACTTTTTAGACTTTTGTGAAGGTAAAATGATTTCTGGTTCCACCACCATATTTATTATGAAGCCAATCTGATTTTTTTTTGAATTTTTATATTTCTGTGGTTATGAGAGTGTCTTAAATTTGATTCAACACCTAGCTAAGGTGTTTAAAACAAACAGAGTCTACTATATGGCTTACTAATTGATTTTCTAAGAGATTTGAAAGGTTGAAGAGTCTATAACACTTTGCTAGACTATTATGTACTCAATAGGTAGATAAAGTGATCAGATAGTATCAGTTCAAAGATATGTGGGTTCGGGTCCCACCGTGATCGCCATTATGTTGGGGTTCCTGAGTTTTGATAGATTGGCTAACCAAAAGACAAGACAACATCAGAACCAATCTTTAGAGTTCCAGGATCTAGTCCTCCTATTCTTAGAGAGGGATCTCTCAAATTATTTGTTTGCAAAGGTATATCTTGTTTTCTTTTAAGTATTGATTTTAGACTAGTTATTAAGTACATGAGTTTGTTTGGTTTGTTTGTTTGGTTGAATTGGCATAGCATAACCTGAAAGGTCTAAGTAGTATAGATAGAAAGAAGAAGTGTCAGATTCATTGGGAAATGGAGTCAAGAAGAGGTTTATGACAAGCTCATCAATGGATATGGGATATCAAAGGGAAAATCTAACTTGGCCACAGAATCCTTTATTTTTGTGAATGAGATGGACATTAATGATTTGGAAAGAGAAATTGAATTCTCAACAAAGGGAACTTAAAAACATAATTTGAACAGGAAGAGGTATTTGATAGACATGGCTAACCATGAATTCTAAAAACCACACTTTAAGAAAATAATGACTTCAAGACAACTTTTAAAATGAAATCTAAGATTCGAGAGAACATCCTATTTCCTAAAAGATTCTATTTTAAAGGAGTTAGAAAACATGAAAGATTCATTGATAATTGTAGTCATAGAAGAGGGAACACCTAACACATCCATGATTACAACTATAAAGACCTTTAAAACAATTATTCAAGTAGGGAAAAAGGGTATGATCAAAGCAGACCTCCTTGGCTAACTATAAACAATGGTACTTCAAAGGGAGACTTCAAAAAAAAATTTCAAGTGGCAGCAGACAAGCAAGGAAAACCATAAATAATGCTGGAACCAACTATTTGAACTATTTGAGAAATAAACAAGCATAAGGGTTCAAGAGCATGATTAAAGACTCTAAAATGCCTTAGCAAAAGAAAATGTGAAACAGTGAAGGATAAAAAGGTCTAACGTGCTTCCAGGAGTCATTTCTTAGCCTAAACTTTTCATCCTACTGTAGTAAGAATTGATGGAACATAATGAAAACGAGAAAAACAAAAAATAGTTCATAATACATCACCAATAGCCAGGCTTAGGGATCCAATGATAGAGCCTTCTCAAGAACAAGCATGTCAAAACATCATCAAGCTTCCAAGACTTCAATTTCTTCTTCAACTTCAAACAGACTATGTATTATTTCAAAGAGTTCCAGTGTTACAACTAGTGACCAACCAACCCTTTACAATGTGCTCCTCAAGGAGATTTTATAAGAAAATGAGGAGGTGGACGAGTTTCTAGGGTTTGAGTATAATTAATACCATAATAAATGCAACTCCTGGCCTTGAAAATCATGCAAGGCATAAGGCAGGAATGCATTCAAGCTACAACTTTGTTTGATTTACTCTATTTTCTGCTTTTTAGGCTTAGTGGGCAAAAAGATTGACTTTAAGGCACATCCTTATCTTTACAATAATTTCTACTGAAAGTTTGAGATATTTCTTTTACTTGCAATAATTTTTCAGTTGTCTTTAGTATTAATGTTACTGACTGAGATTTTATTTGGGTATTCCTTTGAGGAAGAATGGCTGCAAGTGGAATTTTTGGTAGCTGGGGATTCAATTAGCCCCTTTGATGTGGCATCTGAGGTTCTTCTGGATCTGTCTTCTTTTATTTCCTTTAAAACACTAATATACTTTAATATTGTGTTTATGCCTTGATCCCTTTAAACTTTGTTTAGAACCTTTAATCTTATTATTATTATTTGATCCTCTTTCTTCAATGCTGATACTCTTCAATTAATCTATGTTCACTATGTTGTTGTGTGTAGGTGCACTGGGGTTTTGTTGGAGAAATTGTTTAAAAATCCGATAATCATGACTTATCGACCCTATAAAATGTGGAATTTAAACTTAACACCCTTTAATATTGTAACCAGGGGCATGAGGATCGTCATCCTTGGCCCATGCTACTGTAATTAGCTGCGGGAGGGTCTTATTCTCGAAACTCATTAAACCTACATAAAAATAAACAAAAGTCATTTAAATCTTGCGAAGATTGGTTTAAAATTGCTTTGGAGGGTTTATGGAAGCGTTTAGGAGCTGTGAGGATGGAGGGATTTGCAGCAGAGAACGAGTTTCTATGGTAAAACATAGAACTAGTGTTTAATTTGAAATATGGCATGAATTGAGAATTAACAGTTTTGGGAAAACCATCGGTGGTTTTCGCGTGGCATTTGGGGGGTGAGCGGTATTAGCTGGAGGGAACGCGATATGCCTCCCCATGTGACACGTGGATTTTTAAAACCACCTTTATCGCGTGGAAGTAGCGCAATGTGGAAAGAGGCCGAAAATTACGCGATATAGCTTTTCGGCCATTGGATCATCGGCAGCAGATCCAACGGCATGGATAGAACACGACAGGATGTAAGATGCACATAGTATGGATGGTGGGACTGACGATTGCGTCAATGCCTTTGTCGCGTAGTGGAAAGGTTAAGTGGCGGGGTGAAATATCGGGTTAAGTCTCGACCGTCATATCACTTTGATGGACGATCAAGATTAAAAGAGGGAGTGGATATATTGAAAGGGGAAGAAAGGAAGGCAATGTGAATGGGCAGAAGGATGGGGGTCCGATGGCCGTTGATCTACAGAGATCAATGATCCAGATCTGTTTTTAAAATCATATGTCGGAAATGGAAAATAGAAGGGAAAAGGGGTTCTTTGCATGGGGGTTTATGTTCTAAGCACCTGATTGCGGGGCTTTAGGACGTATGGAGGAAAGGGCTAAAGGTAACAAGCCCCCGGGGGCATAAATGCCTTATAGTGCTAGAAGACCGTTTTTAGGTCAAAACGGGGATTTTAAGGCCAAAACAGAGTTCCGATAGGCTAAAGAGAGGATTTTAAACCAAATAAGAGGGAGCTATAAGGTTTAAAGAAGGTTGTAAAATGGTTTAGAAGTCAAATGAAGGTATTTTTCTGGATGAAATTAGAGAGTGAAAAGGAGAAGTGTAATGATGAAAAATGGAGCTTTATGAGCAGTTTTTCCCTTGGTAAACAGTAGGTCCTTGAGGGCTTATAGTGAAATAGCAGTGAAGATTAATTCAAAGGATAAATAACATCATAAGACTTTCAAAGATGATGGATTTTCAAAGGAAAACTATCTCTTGAAGACTTAAAAACAAGTTTAGCCACCACTTGGTATAACATAATTTATAGGTGGCAAACACTTTGCATGCAAGGCCTAGGGTTTACCCATTTAGGTTTTGAACTTTAAGGCCACAAAACGACTAAAATAAATTTTGAAAAATGCTTGGGGATAAGGAGGGAGGGTCAACTACCACTTTAGCCTTTGATGAACCCTTGGAGACAAGATGGAGGACAAAAATTTGACCTTAAGGCAAGATTTTTCTCCTTTGGAGGTTCTCTACGTTTGCGCAGCACCCTGGCCAAGCTATCGGGTTGGCCTGTTAGCACAGCACTGGCAGTCCTGCACGAGGGTTAGCGCAACGTTGGGCGCGTGCAGTGTTTGTTGGTCTCTAGGCGAGTCGAGCCTGCATTTGCGCAACGCCCAGGATTAGCGTAGCTCTGTGAAAATTTTGTGCAACGCCATGTTGTTCCAAATGGGCGGAGGATGGATTAGCACAGCGCCATCTTGCATTTGTGTAGCGCCACTGATTTGCGCAGCACTAGGAAAATTTTCCCAGATATAGTAAAAAACTCAGTTTTTCTCCTTAAGCCCTTTTCTCTCTTCACCAAGTGAAAAATGAGTTTGAAATGAATATTGAAGCCACTTTATATCCTTTGAGAAAATAAATCATAGACATAAAAACCCACTTTTACTAAGTTTTCAACCCTTTTTGTTGTTTGAATAATACCCTTTGTATCTTTTGCAGGGGTTTTTGAAGGCTTTCTCAAGGCATATTTTCTTCTTTTGTGTTGATGGCTGGCTGAGGGGATACAGATGTCCTTTTCATCCCTTTTTATCTTTGAAATTCTAGGTACTGTTCAAACTGTTTTGCATGCATTTGAAAAATTGAAAACACTGTTCTTATCCCTTTTGGCATTTTTGATTGCAGGTGACTTGAAACATGTCTTTTTACCTTTTACATATTTGACAATGATATGTGTTTTTGGCCAATATGTGTACATCAGGTTCACCATGTTTCACCCTTGGCCACTTATGATTTCTGCATGTGCCATAACATAGGTTTTTTGGTCTCTTTGTCATTGTTTGGACTTTTACAGCCTTTAGCCACCCAACAGGGATTTTAGGGTCAACAGGATTTTAATTTTGACATTTCACCTCATGTTTTCTTCATCTTGACCATTTTGAAGACATTTGACTGTACTTTGAAAGCTTAGGCCCCCTCATACTGATACTCCTTACAACTTCTTCCTTTGGTGTAGTGAAGCAGCGTTGTCTTTGAAAAACCCTAAAGGCCACCTTGAATATCCTTTGAATGCCTTATGATGTGATGAAGGAGGACTTATCATCTTTATTTGACCTGTTTTGTATATCTTTCCAAACTCTTAGGTTTTAGGGCTATTAGAGAAGAATGAGAAATGTTGTATTCTAAGTTCTTTATAGCCCTTTCGAGTTCATTCATTTCTGTTCAGTGCATCTCACCTTTTTTCCTTATTCATTCATGATTTCTGAAAATATTCAATGTGTCCTTGGTTGTGTTGTTGTGCTTTCTGTCTTTGTAATATTTGTGATGTTTTCTTGCTTGGAAACATTGTTTTGTCAACCAATCCCAAAAACCTTGAATCTCATTGTACATAGGCCTGTTGCCCTTTCCTTGTTGTGGATGTCTTCTTGTGATGATTCACCCTATTACCTTACCTCTTTTATGCTAATGGCCATCTTCAATCATTCTTTACAGAAATGTGAGCAAGGGCAGTTTTCCCTTGCAGAATTTTTGCTTTGGCTAAGGAGGCCATTCTTGAAGGGTTTTTGATCAGTTTTGGACAAAGTTACTTGACCTTCTTCTTCTTTGAATGCAGCCTCTTTACACAAGGAAAACAAAGAGTTTTGAAACACCAAATCCAACTTATGACCTATGAAAACCTAGGTGACATAGTGGAAGGCTCTTTGGACTTGGCCTTTGCTTGAAAACTTGATTTGGGATCCTTAGGTGTAAAACAGAGTTTTGTACAAACTGATGTACTGAAGATCCAAAATCCAATGTACTTGATTTATCTAAAGAGCCTACAGAGATGGTTTTGATACCATCAATGCTTGAGGTTTTTTTTTTTTGGAGATATAAGAGATTTTGTTGATTAGTGGCCCTAGGTAGCAGTGGAGGGGTTAGGCAAAACAAAACAGAGGATTGAGGCAAAAGGTGACAAAACATAGACAAAATAAGTGACATGAGCCCATGATGGGTCTTTTGGGATTGGTGAGCTGAGCTTGACATGATGGGATGATGAAATAGTGAAAAATTTATCCTAAGGATAATGAAGGCAGTGAGATTTCTAGAACTCACAATGTTCATGAACTTTGTTTCTAGAAATCTAGGATAAACATTTAGTCATCTACAAAGGAAAAAATTACTAATGACTAACAAGTAGCTCTTGGGAGAGTTTGTATTGCATTTTCCACTATCTGGCTTAGGGCCAAGATTCTTCTTTCAGCTACAGCACAGATCTTGTTGAGGGTTTGGTTGTTTTTGCAAGCTGCAACAAGTGGAGATTAGATCTTTAAGATCTAGGCCATGTCAGTGCTCCTTTTCAGTGGAGGAGGTTTCCACTTCATTGGGAGGACAATATTGGAGGGAATTGAGCTCATTTTTAGATCTTGGCATCAGGCCAACCACAGATTCATCCCTGTAATGCGGTTTTACATCCAGATCTACGTTATTTCTGTAGGTGGAGTTGTAGGGTGATTTGGCACACAATTTGGAGAGTTGATTTTCTAGTGTTGGGGATCTGCCCTTCACTTTGAAGATCTATTGGAGGAGGGTATTCTATTTCTCATATCATTTCAGCCACACTTTCTAGATTTGTAATTTTCAGTAGAACTGCAGTCTTAGATCTCAAATCTACATCTTGTACTTGGTGTTTTGCTGAAAACCCCAAAGGGGTTCTTTAGAGGAGCTTGTATAGTGCATGGATCTGATATAAATCTAAATTTTTATGCACATAGCAGCTCTAGATCTGATGTATAATCTACTGCTATTGCAAAAGCAATAAGATAATGTTGTAAGGGTTTTCCAGCTTTTATACATGGTTGCAACACCTCTTATTGCATGATTTTGTCCATTGGAGACATGTATTTCCTGTTATGCATCTTATGAGCCATCTTTTACATTTATTTTGCTACTGTAAATACATATGAAAGGTCTCCATATTGGCCTATTGCTTCATAAATGATGATATGCATTATTTTTCCATCATTTTGCACTATATTCATGCTTTTCCAATTTGGGAATATTACAGTGGTATCAGAGCATCATCTTGGCACAACCTGTGCATTATAAAAGCCAATATGTCATCTGAAGAAGGAGAGCCTCTTACTGACAGAGAGAATAGGTATCAAAAGAGAAGACACAGAAATTTTTATTATACAAATGACAATGAAGACAAGGGTAAAGCCCCTTTATCTAGAGGTGAAGATAAAGATAAGGAGTTTCCTAAGATCCTTCTTAGAGCCATGCAATACATTGCTAGAGAGATCAAGGAGATGAGAATGGATAGATTAAAGGAATCCCCTAAAGGATTTCATCATGGAGAAGGCTCTGGCATGTCTCATCATTGGAATGATCAACCAATGCATCAACCACAAGTTTCCCAACGCTCTACTATGCCTACATTTTTGGTTGTTAGAAATGAAGGATTTCAAGAGAAAGAATCCCTTGAAGACTATTTTGAAGAATATGAGTCTCAAAATCAGAGATTCAAAGATCACTTGAGTTTTCAGTAGTTTTTTCAAATAAAGGAAAATAGAAGACCAAGGCATCATCATAGAGGTGGTGGATTCATTCAGAATCATGATCGACACCACACTATGGGCATATTATTTTTACCCAATTTTGATGGGCCATCCAAGTGTACTGCCAAATCTTGGTAGAAAAAATTGACATCTACTTTCAGTTGAACAAGGTTCTAGAAATGGAAGCCATTAATATTGCAGCGCTACACCTTGAGGGTGAAGTACATGACTGGTGGTTCCATGGCTTATCTACATTGGTCGTGCAAATGTGACTTCTTATTATGAGTTCACTAGAAGTCTGGTGGAAAGATTTGACAGAAGAGATCCAGAAGCACCATTCATGAGCCTTGCAAGGTTGAAACAATCAGGTAATGCAGAAACTTACATCTCTGAATTTTTAAGACTTTCTGTTATGGTTCCCGATTTGTCTATAGCAAGAAGGGTGTACATGTTCATTGATGGGTTAGATGAACCTCTTCATGGGTTGGTTAAGTCTACCAAGCCCACTACCCTACATGATGCTATTGAAAGGGCTAGAGACCTTAAATATGCATTTTGAAAAGCAAAGTCAACATTTCGGCATAAGCCCTCTTTTCCTTCAAAGGGAAAGGAAGAAAAGGCTGCTCCTTCAAAGGAGAGTCAAAATAAAAAACCTCTTGATGATGATGTCTAGAGATATCTAAGAAGAAGGAAGATTTTATTCACTTGCTAAGAAGCTTGGGAACCTGGACATAGATGTGCATCTGGAAAAGCACATTACATAGAGATATTCTCAGATGATGAGGAGGAAGAAGAAGATGAACTAAGAAGTGGTCACAACACTGACACTGGAGGAGGAAAAACAACACCATCAGGAGATGGGAATGGAGCACTTGCTCCTATTGGAGGGGCTCTTGCATCTTTGAGAGGAGTACCTAAGTAATTGACCTTAAGAGTTCAAGGTTCCATCATGACCTATGCCGAAAGGAGGTTATTTTGGCTTCTGCTATTGACAAGGAATTGCAATGGAGAACCATTCACCCACATCTGTGAATGGAAGAGGCACTCCCCCTCCTCTGGATCCTCGGGATCCTCCCTTTGTATCTTGGTGGTGGAAATAATGGCCCTAGGATCCACATCAATGATCTACTTCCATTTTTCATTGCTCTTCTCTGGTTCTTACAAAGAATTAACATGCATCTCATTTGGGTGCCTTTAGTTCGGCCACCAACGGTTGTTTGGCCTAACACTCATTTTTGCTATGAGTGGGGTTGTCATGAAATTCACACCACTTCCCTGTGTCCTTCACTAGATTTGTGGTGTTATTCTGAGTCACCCTGATTTGGCCTTGCCCCTTGTTCTGCGGTTCGGGGGCACCTTTCCTTGACTTCAGATTCACAGATCAAAAGTCTCACTTCTTCTGCTTAAATTTATGCTCGATCTTGGCGGTATTGCAATATGTTGTGCCAAGCGATCTAATGTTGAGGAAATCCATTTACTCTTGAATGTATCTGTGCAGACAACTATGATACTTGAGCACCAAATATCTCTCTTAATTTTTAATACCCATCTTTGTGATTAGAGTATGGAACAGATTCGTCAGTTTGTGCACATCTTGATCCCTTTGCTGCCCCAGCGTGGTCCATTGGATGTACTTGTCCGTATAGCTCCCCACAGGGTAATATTGTTTCTTGATGCCATCTTGGAACGAATTCCAAGTCGGTGCGGCCGAGAACAGAAATAAACATAAACACAGTGATGCAACAGAAATAATATGTCATTTTATTAATATCAAATAATCGAAATATGCTTACAGACATAATCGAAATAAAATAGCTAGGGCGCTGGTAGCGTATCTCTAAGAAGAGATGTGGAGGCTATAGGCCTCTGAAGTATGTTACAATGAGGATCGAAAGCCTATTTATTATGGAGAAACATTGAAAAACCCTAAACATTCAAAAACCTAAACCTAGGAGATGAAGCACCAAAATTGCACGCCTCGTTTGGGTAAATTGGTACATCAATATTCTTGAGGACGTAACTTTGGCCTGCAATCTCCATTTGACACTATCAATACCTCATTAGAAATATATATCCAAGGAATATAACTTTTGAGTGAGAAAAATTTGTCCCAAAACCCATGTCTCTCCCGGTTTTCCCAAAAAAACGTCATGTATGGCCTCAAAACGACTTCGAAAGTCCAGGACTTGAAAAACTACTAAAAATAGTAACTTGTGCTGAAAGTGAAAAACTGAAAAAAGTGATGGTGGAGGTTCAAATGGGTGGTCACCAATATACACGTCGATCATTAGGGCCTCAAAACGGTTCCGGAATTTTAGGACTTGAGAAGCTCTTAAAAATAGTAAGTTGTGCTGAAACTGAAAAACTGAAAGAACCAATGATGGAGATCCAAATGGAATACGTAGGTGGCCACCAATATCCACTTGGATCATTGCTCCCCCCATAGGAAGCAATGTTCCCCATTGCATTGATATCCTCCATGAGATGAAGCAAATTCTATTGAACTGGGTATTGGATTTGTCGAAGATGTCATGGACCTGCAGGCAGACATACAAGATGCGTTCAGTAGATTTGGTTTTTTTATCAGCCTCAAAAAATACATGTTTGGATTTTTTTCTATGTGGTCACATGAGGCATGGAAATATCAGGTGGGGGTACGCCTGAGGTCAGATCAATGGAGTGCTTCACCTGACAGTGTAGAGGAACCTCTCTGGGTGAGGAGAAAATGTCCTCATATTCCTCCATCCCTTGTCCATCTGCTGCTGCCATGTAGGGGAGCCCTATTTCAAGTTTGTGGCCACATTATTCTTCTTTCCTTGTGGGTGAATGGTAATGCAAATAACTTTCCTGTTTTGGGAAAAAATCTTACTGCATTGTTTTGCAGTAGTCAAGGAGATGGAAAGAGGCTGTACTACCACTAGTATCATGTACAAGTTATTTCCAAAAGTAATAATAACAACACGATGCCTAGACTCATACACAACATTTCACCTCCACAAGTATGGTTGGCATAATAATACATCAGACACATTAAGAGGAGAAACATCACACATCACCTCATTTGTCAATGGCTTGATGCTGTACAGAAGGTAAAACTACTAGTGGACGCAGAGATCTCTTCCTTCATGAAGCCACCCAATGGTATATGGTTGCAGGTGTGCTATGGTCAGTAGGCTAAATTGCTTCACGAACTCTACTGAAATGAGGTTCTTTTGGCTTCCGCTATCAAAAAGAAATTGTAGTGGAGAACCCTTCACCCATATCTATGAATGGAAGAGGCGCTCCCCCTCCTCTGGATCCTCAGGATCCTACCCCTGGATCTTGGTGGCGGAAAAAATGGAACTAGGATCTGCATCAATGATCTGCTTCCCTTTGTCACTATCCTTTCTTTGGTTCTGACTTAGGATCAGAACATGCATCTGATTCGCCCACTAGTGACTGTTTAGCCTAAAACTCGTTTGTGCTATGAGTGGGGCTGCTATGAAATTCACACCACTTCCCAGTGTCCTTCTTTGGTTTTGTGGTGTTGTTCTGAGTCGCCCCGCTTTGGCCTTGCCCCTTGTTCTTTAGTTCGGGGGTGTCTTTCCCTAGCTTTGGATTCACGGATCCAAAGTCTCGCTTCTTCTGCTTAAATTTTTTCTCGATCTTGGCGACATAGTGATATGACATGCCAAGCGATGTAATGTCAAGGAACTCCATTTCCTTCTGAATGTATCTGTGCATACAGCTACAATTCTTGAACACCAAATGTATCTCTAATACTTTAATACCTAGCTTTGTGCATAGGGTATGGAACATATTTGATAGTTCGTGCACATCTTATCCCTTTTCTGCTGCAACGTGGTCCATTGGTTGTACTTGTCCTAATAGCTCCCCACAGGGTAATATTGTTCAACCATACCCTTCCAGCAAATTCAACCATATATCTACAACATCTGCATCTATCTGGCATTCAAATATAGGAATGCCAAAGTTGACTTGTACCTTGAAAGGAGAGGTGCCTCCAGAGTGGCTACTAGATGTATATGTGCCGCTGGTGGGCAGCTGTTGAAGCATTTAGGAAAAGTTATCCATCATCGTGTTCCTCTATTTTTCGAGGGCCTCCTCAAGCAATATTTTAATAGGATATCCTGCTCCCTCATCTCTCTTTTCTTCCACCATGGTAGGTCATCGGGGTTTGCAAGGCTGATCTTGCAAGGGTTCTACCATAATGAGCCCTAACTCCTTATAACCTGACCTTGTTGGGGACATGCAAAGAAAAATAGAAAAAGAGTAGACCCCTCTGATACCACTGATCCAGATTTATGCAGAACACAATAATACACAGAAATAAAAATAAACACAGAGATGCAACGAAAATAATTTTTTGTTTCATTAATATCAAATAATAGAAATATGCTTACAGACATAATGGAAATAAACTAGCTAGGGCATTGGTAGCACATCTATGAGAAGAGATGTTGCAGCTATAGGCCTTTGAAATTTGTTACAATGAGGCTTGAAAGCCTATTTATTTATTGAGAAACAATGAAAAACCCTCAACATCCAAAAACCTAACCCTAGGAGATGAAGGGCCAAAATTGTGGGCCCCGTTTCAGTAAATTGGTACATCAATATTCTTGGGGACGTAACTTTGTAATATGATATTCATTTGACACGCTTAATACCTTGTTAGAAATATCTATCCAAGGAATACGAATTTTGAGTGAGCATCTATACAGCCTTATTGCTCCCTGTTTTCCTAAAAAACATCATTTAGGGCCTAAAAACGACTCCGGAAGTTCAACACCCGAAAACTACTACAAATAGTAAGTTGTGCTGAAACTAAAAAAATGAAACAAATGATGGTGGGGGTTCAAATGGAATAGGTGGGTGGCCACCAATATCAACTTGGATCATTAGGGCCTCAAAACGGCTCTAAAAGTTCAAGACCTGAAAACCTGCTAAAAATAGTAAGTTGTGCTGAAACTGAAAAACTGAAAGAACTGATGGTGGGGGTCAAAATGAAATAGGTGGGTGGCCACCAATATCCACCTAGATCATTCCTACCCCCTTAGGAAGAAATTATCCCCATTTCATTGAGATCCTCCATGAGATGAGGCAAATTCCATTGAACTCGGTATTGGATGTGTTCAGTAAAGTTGGTTTCTTTATCAGCCTCAAACAATACATATGTGGATTCTGTTAGTGTGGTCACATGAGGTATGGAAATATCAGGTGGTGGTATGCCTGGGGTTAGATCAATGGAGTGCTTGACCTGACAGTGTAGAGGAACCTCTATGGGTGAGGAGAAAATGTCCTCATATTCCTCCATGCCTTTATCCATCTGCTGCTGTCGTGCAGGGGAGCCCTGTTTCGAGGCTCTGGCCACAATCTTCTTCTTTCCTTGTGGGCAAGTGGTAATGCAAATAAATTTCCTAGTTTTGGAAACAATCTTACTACCTTGTTTTATAGTATTCAAAGAGATGGAAGGAGGCAATACTACCTCTAGTATCCTGTACAAGTTATTTCCCAAAGTAATAATAACAGCACGAGGCCTAGACTCATACACAACATGTCACCTCCACAAGTATGGTTGGCCCAATAATACACCAAACACATCAAGAGGAGCAACATCACACATTGCTCCAAGGAAGGCATCACTACTGGCGAACGTGGAGATATCTTCCTTCATGAAGCCACCCAATGGTATATGGTTGTGGGTGTGCTAAAGTCGGTAGGTCGAGCCCGTACATGACCTCTACTCAAATGAGGTTATTTTTTCTTTCACTATCGACAAGTAATTTCAATGGAGAACCCTTGGCCCACATTTTTGAATGGTAGAGGCGCTCCCCCTCCTCTTTGTTATCACTAAAAAAAATGAAGCATTTCTTGACAAAGTCATATAGGTTCATGTGTCAAAGGTAGGGTTGTAGGGTTCAAATTCAACATGGAGTAGTGCAAAGAGTTTGTCAAGACAGAAAACAGTGAAATGGACCTTACTAATTCCATCCCAAGAAGCTGCATGAAGGATAACTACTCAAATTTATTGCTCATCATCCAGAAATATTTTACTTCTGAAGGGAGATACCATAAAGTCTACTCATACCATTTCAAGCTTCTCCTACAATTTACTGGTAAGATATCTATTGATATGCCTTTCTATTTACACAGAAGTTTATCAAAAATAGTAGATAAGGTCCAAAAAAAATCTGAAGGGAGTGAGAACTCATTTTTTCATCATGGTTTAATTAAATTGCTGGTTTTAGATGAGCTCCAAAGACTAGGAAGAGATTGGTCTTCATTTTTGTTTGTTAGTGGTTTTGAGTTAGATACTCTTACTCCTACAAGAACTCCTAAACCTAGGAGTATCCCATCACCCTTAGTGGAAGAACCAAGTGAACCAGTCATGATGCAAACAAAGAAATTGTAGTGTTTTGATACACCCAATGTCCCACCTGCAAAACAAAAATCAAAAGTGGTCAAACCTGCAAAACAAAAACAAGTTGTGAGTAAAAAAGGAAGAAAAAGGATGACAAGGAGTCAAACAGTGGCTTTAGAAGACAAAATAGTGACTTTAGAAGACATAACAATAGCTAAAAGGAAATCTAGAAGACATACTATATGCCATTCACATAGAAGAGACTCCTATAGTCTAGGCTGAGGATATAGAGGAAGGTGGACAGAAACTAAAGAAAGCCAAATCTACAAAGAGACTAGAATTTGAAGGAGAATATGGAGGTTTTATGCTCCAGGCAAGAAAGCCCATGACAAGGCATGCTAGAAAATTTTTGGAGAGAAACAAAGAACTTCATCCAGCTACTAATACTGTCAAGCCACCACAAGACATCATTGATCTTTCATCACCTGCAAAGAAAGATTCAGTTAGAAAGTTGTTTGGGTTCCCATGTTTTGGCCAGATTGGCAAAACCAAAATATGAGACAACATCAAACCACTTTCAGACCTCAGGATCTAGCCCTCCTGGGTCTAGAGAGGGATCTCTCTATAATAGTCAAAGTATATTTATCTTTGAAGCTCAACGTTAAGATGTTAGGCTAGTTATAGGCACAGGGTTTGTTTGTTTGATTTGTTTGGGTTTGGTTGCTGGTTATCAAGAAGGAAGGATTCAATGTAAGACAAGGATGAGCAAAGAGGGATAAGGTAGAGGTGAAATGTTTCAGAAAATATTCAAAACCATTGGGAAATAGAGTCAGGAAAGGATTTGCTTACTATTCGATGTGCAAGCCTTCAATTAGGCTAGTCATCTAAAACATAGGATCTTAAAGATGATTGTGTGATATGGAAAGGTAGGAGAGGAGGAGATAACACAGATTCAAAGCACAAAGTTAAATACCAGCTGGTCGCACAAGGATCCTAGTGGACAGGGCTAACTCTAACCCCCAGTGTTCCCAAATCTTCCAACTAAATCCATAACAAGAAACATCTAAGAACAGATACATGCAATTCATACATCAGAGAGCAGGCAATAACATCCACTACACTGGTTAAATTAACTAAAATCGATTCTTAGATAACACATTCAGAAGAAAAGCATTAATGGAAAGGAGAGCAGAAACATAGGGTACCTAACAAGGGTAAATCCTATGCCAATATTTTGATGCAAGCCAGTAGAAACGAAATGAAATGAATTAAAACACAGAGATAGGAAAACATCATCGCTGCTTCAGATCAAGATCCAAAGAAATTTTCTTGTCATATTAAATAGCAATACCAGTCAAGTACAACATTGCCACTAGCTGAATACTCAGTCTGAGAACATCTCCTTCAACCTATCTTACACTTTACACAGAGACTGTGTCTCGAAAGAAACTACTTGCAATTCTCTGATAACTGATCAACAACCTTTACAATGAGTTTCTTGTGAATTTATAGATCCAGAAGAGCGGAGAAGGTAGGTGAAAAACTAAATGCAGCATTAACAACTCAGAAGAGGAAGAAAGTCGAATCCCATTCTGTATAAATTATGTGCATTAATCGGCAGCGCTCTTGGGTGAAAGAATGGTCTTCGTCAGGTTTCCATTTACTCCAGGTATGGCTCTGATGTACTCTGTTGCAGCATTATGTAGTACTATTGGTGAATAAACAAAAGATAAATGAATGATTAAGAATTCTGCCATACTTATGAAACAAATGCTCTGGTAGCTTCGGATTGTTGTCAGGGCGGAAATTTCTTCAGGAGCACGGTGTAGAATAAAATCTGCATGGGCGCTTTGTCCTTCATGGAGGAAAAACATTTTGCTGCTGTAGAAACCCTGATATGAATTGATTTCTGCGTGCTGTACCTTCTGCGTGATCCCTGGGTCTTCAATCTGGTACTTTGCCTCTAAATCTTTGAACCTAAGGCTTATATATCTTCATTTGCGTTCCTTAAGCTCTCTGCTGCTCCGTTTATATCTCTGATTGCGAACTCTGTGCAGTTAATGGCCCTGGGAAGTGTAGAAATTTTCTGAATAATGATTAATTATCCATCGAGACTATCCTGATCACATACAATTCGAATTTATATGCAACACATAATCTCTTCCACTCAGATCATCACACATGCGGAAATAAAACAAGCGATAGCACATCAAATCATCATACACATTAACACAGTATGTATGGGGAAAGCTTATAGCTGAAAACCCCGCAACTATTGTGTATATTATAATGGAGAAATCATGTAACAAACTCAGTACAATACTCCTCACAAGTACTCAGTACTATCTCATGAAGTTACACACAAACTAGCTTGGTTTTGAACAAGTCACTGGTTCAAAACTCACCACTAATTGCCTTGCCTCTATTGCGCAATCATGGCCTGTCTAAATAGAGACCCAAGGTTCGAATCTCCTTGGCTTGATAGCGCAATCATCATGGGAAATTCCTCCAAGTGTGGTGCAAATCTCATGCACAACTAATGTCGCCACTGATAGCTAACTCCACCCTTTCATCTACCTCTTTCACTGGTCTCCACTGAACTGTTCATGCACTGTAGTGAAATGATGTGTTTTTGAGTTGAATAATGAGTTACTAATTAATGAATTAAATAATATTTAATTCACTCCACTCATTACTATTTTATTAGCTAGTTAAACTAATCTCAACTAGTTCAACTAAGTTAAACCGAACACAACTCCACTAGCTGTCTCATTAACTCCACCAAACTTCTGCCACTGAAGTCCTAACTGAAGTCAACCATGCATGAGCTCACCAAACCCTTAGGAATAGCGTAATTCCTGTGTCAGATGCATGAGCCACTTCCAAGGCTCGAACTGAAGTGCTCCAAGAGAGTAAACTGAAGTTTATAGTCCAAATATTATTAAGGGTAAATAATATTTGACTTCCCTATTTTAGGATAGGCAGTCTAAATATAGACTTCGACCTATAGGTCAAAAAATAGAGGTCCATCTATTTTTACCAACATGACCAATACTCCAAGAATAACATACTGCAACCCCTGGACCATGCTCCATATGTCTAAAAATAGACATAGTCTAAAAATAGACTTTGCGCCATAATTTGGCTGCGGGCCCACTTAGTGAAGGCGACTACATTTCACTAAGCTCCATCATCTTGCTGCATTTTCAACACTCCCTCTCAGCAAGATATGGATTATCTGCAACCCCTATCCTACCTCTGTGGAATTTGAACTTTCTCCTGGTGAGCGCCTTCGTCAGGATGTCGGCATCCTGATCCTCCGTGGGAACATATGAAAGCATCATGATTCTCCGCTGAACACAATCTCTGATATGATGGTACCTGATGTCGATGTGTTTGGACCTATCATGAAATACTGGATTAGCCGAGAGTTTAATGCAACTCTGGTTATCACATTAGATCACTGTAGGCTCCAAATGCAACCTGAACAATCCTGCGAGGATCTTTCTCATCCAAATAGCCTCGCATGCAGCCAAGCTAGCTGCCATGTACTCGGCCTCTATTTGACCCAGGTGCACGGATCTCGCTACTGCTTGTACCGGTGTTGCATGTCCTCATGCGGCCAAGTCTGATATTCCTTCCTTAGTTCATATGCCTTGACACTTGAGCGGCACATCCAATCCTCTCCTTTTCTTTCTTGGTACTGCCAACATTCTGGGTTTCTTCATTAAGCACCTAAATTTGATATTTACAAGTGCTCTGCTCAATTTCTGACATTTCCTTTTCAATTTCTTATTCTTCTTCTGCCATATTCCCAAATGTAACATAGTATTATCATGGATGATCTTGTCCAGTTTGCCTTGTTCCTTCAATGTCTCATTTTCATTTTTGATGTGTCTATTTAAAAGCTCTAGCTCAAAGATTTCCTGTTTTAGTGATTGGACTAAATCATTCTGTACTGTGTGAGGCTGAATGGACGAAGTACTGGGACCTGTAGCTACCTTTTCCAAAGATTCTATATAATCATATACTTCCTGCTGCTTGGGGTCTATATCAGGTGTCATTTTTATTGGGCTGTCCCCAAAATGCCGTGAAGGAGAGTTATCTTCAAAATCTGGCTGAGAAGGGCTCACATCAACATCTTGCTGAGAATGGGATGGAGTATGTTCAATGTCTGACTGGGAATGAAATGAACTAGGTTCACTAACTGACTGAGATGGACTATGGTCAGCTGGGGACTGTTCAGATGTTTCCTCTCCCAAATCAATGAAATGAGGACCCTTCATTTGCGTTTTCCTCAATTTCCCCTTAAGTCTGTTGCTTCTTCTCACACGTTGTGGTGCACTATCCTTTTGTTTTTGTTTTCCTTTCTCTGTCTTCTTGGCCATAGAGGACTGTTTTTGAAGATAAACTAGTCTTTCAGATAACACTTGATTATCTTCTTCTTCAGAAGAAGGAGTTTTATGTATAGCCTCAATAATTTTTCTCTCTTTTGGTATTATTGGCTTCTTACCCTTGATTTCTTTCTTCTTCCTCTTTGACAGTCTCTCTTCCCTATCAGTTCTTTCAATTGTAGTAGTAGGAGTATTTTGAATTTCATCAATTGTTCTTTTTCTCCTACTTCTTCTTGTTGTACTACCTTCAGGAATTTCCTGAGGTTCCTCAAAGAAATTTCTAACCAGAAATTGTTCCCATGTGTCTTTCTTTTCCTTTAACTCCTTTTCAATCAAAATTTTTACAAGGCCGTCGTGATATAGATGGGGTTCTACATCTCCTAAATGTTTCTGAACAGTCACAGACATTTTCTTCAAACTATTGAATAGAAAATATGGGAGATTGAGAGTTTGATTATCTAGAAAATTCATCAGTAACCTAGTATGGTACATATACATGGACCCAAAACGGCGTTCACATGTAATAAATTTCTGAACAACTAGCAGCAAAGTAGCCCATTCCTCTTTCAATGCATGCACAAGAATTCCTCTTTTAAAAATAGTTATGTCCATACCTTGGTTTCGTAAAATTGTTCTCCAGGCTTCATCACTGATGCTTTTATTCTTAAACCAACGCTCACCCTCCTGAAGAAGTTCTGTGGCAGATGCTATAGATGCTTCATTGACCGCAAACTTAAGGTCTCCAATCTCTGCTTCCAAGCCATTAAACGACCTTGCGAATGCTTTTGTGACTTCTTTATGATAACCTCTGAATTTCTGGATAAACTGTAGCCACTTCGCTTTCTTCAATATCTCCTTTACTTGCGGATATCCCTCTATGAACTTAGGTCCTTCCAGTTCTGCTCTTAGCAATTTACCCATTTTTTCTTTCTGCTCTTCACAAATTTGCCTGCGTGAGGGTTCAAATGGAAATAGAACGGCTGAATGCACAGAGATAAGCGCAATGACTGTGGGTAAATATCAGAGAATGGAAATGAGCACAATGAACGAAATGGAGTGAGACATAACAGAGTGGGGTTTCGTAAGCACGACAGAGAGCACGATAGAAAGATTAACATAGTATAACACATCCGGCAGCGTTTTGAATTTTGGTGGCTGCACAATAAATATGAGCACGTTTCAACAACGGTTATGGATTTATGCGGCTGTAAGAGTCCGTGGTCAAATCAAATACGTCTCATTGTCACCGGTGGGATATTGGAACATGAGTGAAGATCGGGGTTTAATGATGGAACTGTTTGAGAATGAATGCGAGAGGGTAATATGGAGATCGTGAAAGGTTACGGAACTGTCAATATAATCATTGCACATAATGGATGGAGCTTATGGTTCAGAACTATATAAAAATGTGTTTTTCAATGCTATTTGAAATAAATTTTATTCATACCTTTGGAATCTTTGCCTTTTCCTTGGTCTTCAACTAGTTGCTCTTTATTGGTGTCTTGAATGCTCCATGTCTTCATTTTTGATCCTCTCACTTGCATTTTATTTCATGATTATGGAAATAACATCTGATTGTACATTCTTTTGAAAACAGAGTAGTAGCTGCGGAATTTGCTTCTGGCTGCAGAAACTAGAGTCAGCTGCGGAAACAGATGTCAGCTGCGGAAACTGACACAGCTATTATTTGAATGAATGGAGATGAACAGATGACAAATGACCAGATGGAAATGGTCATGAAAAAGATTTTTATTGATGAAATGGAATGAAATAGATAAAATGAAATGGAATGGAGTGAAATGAAGTGAAATGAAATGGAATGAAGAAAATGAAATGGAATGGAGTGAAATGAAGTGAAATGAAATGGAATGAAGTGGAATGGAATGGAGTGGGTGGTCACAAAACTTGTGAAATGAAAGAGATATTTTTTTTTTGGAAAATATAGAGTGTCAGGTGTTCCTGATTTTCACCCTATATTTTCTGTATAAGACTGCCAATTAATGATTGGTTTTTTGGCTTATACCATTTTTTTTTTTTTTTTTTAACTGAAAAGAACAAAAGCTAGGCTGGTGGAGAAGAAGAATTCTTCTGTACCAGCCTGATTGCAGAACTTTCTTGAAATTTTTTGACAAAATCCTCCTTTGAGAGTGGCTTATGATAAAATTTCAATCTATGGCCATTCACAATAAGAGGAGTTTGAAACTCATCAATGGTCTTGATTCTTACCGCTCCATTGCTAAAGATCTTATCAATCTCATATGGCCCAAGCCAATGAGTCTGAAATTTTCCTTGAAAATATTTAAACTTGGAATCAAATAACAATGCCCAATCTCCTTCTTGAAACTTATTCTCTTTGATGTACTTGTCATGCCATTTAGCTCTTTGATATTGAACTAGATCAGTTCTTAAAATTGCTTCTTGTCTGATCTCATCTAGCTCATTCAACTGCTCCATTCTATGCTTTTGGGCTTCTGATAATTCCATCCCCAACTGAACTGCTATCTTGAAGGTCTTGACTTGGAACTCAATGGGGAGCAAGACTTCTTTCCCATAAACAAGTTCATAGGGAGAATGTCCTATTGTATTTCTCCATGTAGTTCTGTAGGCCCACAAGGCTTCAGGAAGCCTTTCTGCCCAATCTCTTCTATGTAGATGAACAGTTTTGGTGATGATACTTTCAAGAAATTTGTTTGTGGACTCCACTTGACCATTTGCTTGTGGATGGTAAGGAGTAGATCTTCTGTGCTTGATTTTGTATTCTTCCATCAACTTCTCCACAAAATTGGATGTGAATTGGCTCCCCTGATCTGTCACAATTTCTCTTGGAACACCAAAGCGAGTAAAAATATCCTCATAAAGAAAATGAACAACTGAATTTTCGGTAGCAGATACTAATGCTTTGGCTTCTACCCATTTAGTAACATAATCAGTACAAACCAATATATACTTCTTTTGCTTGGATGGTGGATTAATAGGTCCAATGAAATCTAAAGCCCATTTTTCAAAGGGTTCAATGAGTACCTGTGTTTTCAATGTCATTTCACTTGAAAGGGTAGGTTTCCATACTCTTTGGCAGCTGTCACACCTTTTGACATATTTTTTTGCATCTTTGAAGAGGGAAGGCCAATAATATCCTAAAGAGAGGATTTTATAGGCTGTCCTTTTGTCTGCAAAGTGTCCGCCGCATGGTTCATCATGACATGCCTTAAGAATACCAGGCATTTCATTTTCCCTGACACATCTTCTGATCACAAGATCTGGCCCTGTTTTAAACAATTCGTTAGAAATCCATGAATATTTTGAACTCTCCTGAATAATTTTTCGTTTTTCTCTTGGAAATAAATGTGAAGGTAGTTTCCCTGTAACCAAATAGTTAGCAATATCTGCATACCAAGGGGTCTTAATAGTTACTGCAAACAAGTATTCATCAGGAAATTTATCTTCTACAGGAGAATCTTCTTTAGTATTCTGAATCCTAGACAAGAAATCAGCTACTGTATTCTGTTTTCCTGGTCTATCCAACACAGTAATATTGAATTCTAGCAAAAGTAAAAGCCATCTTGTCACTCTGCCATTAGTAACAGGTTTGTTCATCAAATATCTAATTGCAGAATGGTCAGTATGAATAAAAGTTTCATAGCCTGTTATGTAATGTCTAAACTTATTAATTGCATGAACAACAGCTAAAAACTCTTTTTCAGTCATAGTATAGTTCAACTCTGTGGGAGTCAAATTTTTACTGGTATAATAAATGGCATAAGGAACTAAATCTTTTTGACCCAACACAACTCCTAGAGCTGTATCTGAAGCATCTGTAGAAATATGGAAAGGGAGTTTCCAATTTGGTCCTCTCAAGATAGGTGCTTCAGATATTCTTGTTTTCAAAGTTTCAAAGGCTGATTGACAATCGGGATCCCATTTAAATTCACAGTCTTTTGTAAGCAATTTGAAGAGTGGAGATGCTATTTTAGTGAAGTTTTCTATAAATCTTCTATAGTAACCAGTAAATCCTAGAAAACTTCTAACATCTCTTTGACAATTTGGACTAGGCAACTTGGAGATGACTTCAACTTTTGATCTATCAACTTTAATTCCATCTCCTGAAATATGATGTCCTAAAACAATCCCTTCAGTAAACATCATAAAGCATTTTTCTTGGCTTAATGAAAGGTTTGTTTCTTTACATCTTATGAGAACTTTTTCCAAATTTTCTAATGCCTCTTCAAATGAATTACCATAAACTGTAAAATCATCCATATAAACCTCTACACAATCATGGATTAGATGAGAAAAAATTCCTAGTACTGCTCTTTGGAATGTTGCAGGTGCATTACATAACCCAAAAGGAAGCACTCGGTAGGCAAAAGTTCCCCATGGACAAGTAAATGTGGTCTTATCTTGATCTTCAGGTGCTACCTGAATTTTATTATAGCCACTAAAACCATCCAAAAATTAAAAGTACTTTTTACCTGCTAATGTATCTAATACCTGATCGATAAAAGGCAAAGGAAAGTGATCCTTCAAAGTTGCTTTGTTCAATTCCCTGTAATCAATGCATACCCTCCATTTACCATTCTTTTTAGGTACTATAACCAAAGGAGAAACCCATCGGCTATCTAAAATTGGATAAATGAAGTTTACATTGAGTAGTTTTTGGAGCTTTTCTTTCACTATCTCTCTAAGATTTGGATTCATCCTTCTTTGAGGTTGTCTGATTGGTCTACTGTTTTCCTCAATATAGATATGATGGATGCAAGTCTTAGGATCAATACCTTTCATGTCAGTATACTCCCATGCAAATGCAGTAGAATGTTTTTGCAAGATTTTGGTTAGTTCTTCTTGTTGTGATTCTTCCAAAAGTTTGTTGATATTCAGTGTTTTTCCTGGAAAAATCTCAATTGTAGAACTACCAAACTCTTCCATAGAGTAAAGAGACATTTGTCTTGATGATAAATATTCTATGTCAGATTCCAACTGAAATTGTGTGGGGTCATATTCTGAAGATGTCTCAAAATTTTCTAATGTATTCAGAATTTGACTATCCTCACTGATTTCAGAAATGGTAAAGACAGGTTGTATAGTGTCCTCATCATCAACCCATTCATTGTCTCCTACTTCTGTGATTGCTTTTGCTGGAGGATACAAATTGAATTTCTTTGTCGAATTACCATTAGAAATGTACATGTCCCCAAATCTACAACTAATAAAAGCATCAGCTGTGGCTAGCCAAGGTCTTCCTAAGATAAGTGGGTGCCCTCCTAGATTACTCTTGGGAGTCAAAATCATAAAATCTACTGGATATTCCCAAGAATCTAAGGAGACTGAAATATCTTCTAATACACAATCTGGTTTAATAATTGATCGATCTGCAAGTTGCAGTAAAGTAGGTGTAAAAAGAAGGTTAGGAAGTTTTAGCTGGTCCATAGTCTGTCTACTCATAATGTTGATAGCAGCCCCTAAGTAAATCAATGTGTTTGGAATTTCTATCCCATTTATATGTGTCTTGACAATTGGACTTCCTGGATCTACATACTTCTGCATGGTAATTTTTCCCATCATGATATCTGCAATTTTTCCTACCAGGTGGATTCTTCTTGTGTCTTTTAGTTTCCTTCTTGGTCTTTTGAAACTCAACTCCTTTATTGTTTTTGCTAGAATATGAATCTCTCGAATGGCTTGTAGCAAGGGAATCTTGATACAAACATTCTTCAATTCATCTAGAAAATCATAGTTAGGCAACAAGATTTGTTTTTCCACCCCCTTGTCAATTTGTAGTCTCTCAGGAAAAGGAGGTGTAGATGAAGATGCAGGTTGCTCAACTATAGGAGTTGTGGGTGTTAACTTTTCTTTTTCTTTTTGAATATTTGAATTTTGAAGAGATTCTTCCTTAGAACCCTTATTGACTTGAAGAGAATCCTCCTCAGAGGTATCTTGCTCTTGGATATCTATAGAAGGTTTTTCTAAAACTCTACCAGATCTGAGTTGTACATCATTGAGAGGAACAATCATATAGGTAGGAAATTGTTGTCCTTCTACCATGTAAGTATTCTGAGGATTTTTATTGTTAGGATTTGGCAATGGCTGAGCTGGAAGTTGATTTGTATTTTTTTGGTATGGGAGCATGAGTTGAGGATTTGGATTTTGTTGAGAAGGTTGTTGTTGTGGAAATGGCAATGAAAGTTGTGGATTTGGGTTTGGAAGTTGTAGAGCTTGTTGATTTTGAAAAGATGGAGGATATTGATAAAATTGAGCAAATCTCCCATAAGGATTTTGCATCCCTTGTACCCATGGCTGATATGAATTTTGATGTTGAGGCCAAGGTTGTTGCCAAGGATTCCAATTTGGTTGGGTTTGAAAATTCATGGGGTTGTTAAACCCTTGAGTTTGTTGTCCCTGCCAAGGTCTCCTTGCAACAAAACAGAGAGATTCTACTGAATTTGGGTCTTCTTGAAAAATAGCTTTGAGTCCAGGAATTGAAGGACAATCCTTGATCTCATGATTCTCTGAGCAAATCATACATGTTTCTACAACTTTTGCATCCAAGGGACATTCCCTTAAAGCATGTTTCTTCCTACATTTCGGACAAAAGATGGCTAAAGCGTCTGTTTCTGCTTTCTGCTTGTTTTGAATCTTAAGGGTGTCTAGTTGTTCACTAAGGCTCCCTAAGATATCAGTTTTGAACTCATCAAGCATGTTACCAATCTCTGCCCTACTTACTGATCCAGTTGCAGATTTGTTAGCCCTAATAAGAGAAGGATCCCTAGGCCCTTTTTCTGTTTTAGATTTTCCTCTTGAGAGATGGACACATAGTTCTGTTATGTCACGAAGTGGAAGTTTAGAAATGTCTCCTTTCCCCATCATGTTTAAAATATCTATCCATTCATCTCTAATGGCTTTTAATATGAGGGCTTTCAAAGTTTCATCATCTAAGTTGCTCATCTTTGCTCTTTTTAAGTTGTATTGAAATCTTTCAAGTAAATCTTTCAAATTTTCATCTTCTTTTTGCATCATTTTGAATACCTCATCCTTGTGATTGGTGGGCATACAATAGTCCAAGTATCTATCCAAAAATGGTTGTTTCATATCATTCCAAGTCCTAATAGATTGAGTGGCTAATCCCATGAACCATTTCAAAGAAGATCCCTTCAAAGTTGAAGGAAACAGTTTGAGTTTTTGAGAGTCTTCCATATAGTCATAGGTTTGGCACACGACTTCAAACTCAAACAGAAATGTTTCAGGATCCTCACTTCGCAATCCATAAAATTTAGGGAGAACAGATGGTGAGATATTTTTCATTGTTGTATGAGTTTCCTCATCAACTATAGGGAATCCAAACAAGTTGTCTCCTTCCCTATTTCGACCATTATTTCCTTCACCATTGTTGTCTCCATTGTTTCCTCCTCTTCTACCTCTACCTCTACCTCCATCTATTACTTCCTCTGCCATGATAGTTTCTTTAGATTCCTTAAAGTCCTCTAGTTCTTCTACCAAGGGAGGATGAGAGAGAGTCTCTTTGTTTTCTAAATGGGATTGAGTAGATGGTATAGGAGAATCCTCTAATTCAGCTGCTCCTTGAGTTCCAAAAATCTTAAGGCTAGGGGTAGATGGTGGTGAATCTGGTCTATGCCTTGAAGAAGATGGAGTTGTGAAAATCGAACTCTTGGCTTTGGCTATAAACCTTCCCCTAGAATCTCTTGCTCTATGCATGTCATTTTTTTTTTTTTTTTTTTTTTAGCAAAAGTTGGGCTAATAATTCTCTTTCTGATCTTCCAGATCACACTAGGTGCAAGAAGAGAGCATACTTAAGAAATTACTAAACCAATAACTCTCTTTTCTGATCCTCCAGATCACACTAGGTGCAAGAGGAGAGCATACTTCAAGAAGTTATCAAGTTTTCCTTCTTTTATGATTTTGTGTTTTTTTTTTTAAGAAATTGGCTACCTAGTTACACTTCCCCGGCAACGGCGCCAAAATGTTTGGTCAATTTAGTGTGTCCTAAATTGCTGCATTTAATTTGTCAATCCGGGATTCGTAAGCTGATGAAGTGCGGTGCACTATATGTGCAAGATAACCTATTTCTTAACTTTTTGTCGTTTTTGGTTTTCTAAGATGAAATGGAAATTCTAAAATGAAAACAAGTATAGTTATGTTTGTTCAAGGAAATGATATCCTCTATAATGATTTACCACCTTGAAACTTAAAAAGGAATTTGAAAATTACAATGACAAAACTTGAAAGGAAATGAAAATGCGATGCTGAAATGAAAAGATCTTTATAGTCTAATGAATCAAAGCAGGTGAACTGGTGAACGCAGGCAAACTATTCTTCTTCTTTGTCTAAACACAAAAGAAACTATCTTCGAAAATCAAGTACATCAAGGCAAATCTAAATCAGACACATCAACTTGTCTTCGATCCTCTTCCCATTCTAGTCCCATTTCATTATTTTTCGAAATGTTTCCTAGGTGCATTCACTACAAGCGATATCTAACTTGCGAAGAAGTAAACTAATATCAAACCATACATTCATAATTCAATCCCTCACCATCGATCCGAGTTGCTGACACAAGGAAATATTGAAGATGTTATGAGCAATTTAATATATCTAACTTGCAGAAAGGAAACTAATATCAAACTACACATTTCTTAATACAATCCCTCACCATCAGTCCAGCTGTGGCTTTCGGAGGCAACTGAAGATGTTATGAGCAGTTTAATATATCTAAATTTGCAGAAAGGAAACTAATACTAAACCACACATTTCATAATACAATCCCTCACCATCAGTCCAGCTGTGGCTTTTGGAGGCAACTGAAGATGTTATGAGCAGTTTAATATATCTAAATTTAACTACTGAAGCAAATGAGCAAAACTGAATTAAACAAAGCAGTACTGAAATTAAACAGAAACTAAGAAAAACAAATTAGCAGCAGAACAATGCTAATTCCATTTCATTAGTCAAAAAGCTATGAAAATGCCCGGGCTGCCTATCTATAACCTGAAACAAGAACACTGATCAGTGATTAACAACATAAAACATGAAAGACAGAAGTGAAATGGAAAGCATGAAAGTTTATAAACAGAAATGAAGCATATACCATGAAAGATGCAGTGTATAAACATGTGAATGGATTATGGCACAATGAACTTTAAAGAAATAAAATAAGAACTATACACTAATGCACAAAACCTTAGCTGAGCAGGGGCCCTCTACACCAGCCTTGGCAACGATCTTCAAGTACGAATTAAGTTGGAAAACAAAGTCTTCTTAAATTAAAATGTAGTCATAACAGTAAGGTGGTATTACGGCTCAAAGGTAGCGTAATTACATTACAGAGCAGACTAATAAAATATAACAGAGACTAAAATCAACTAACTCATATGCGTATGCAAACGCGTTATTTATAACTGAAGGTAATGTAACTGATTTCGTAAAGTTTATGCTAATACAAAACACGTAGACCATTACGTCCACGGATCTAGGATCATGGCCGTGTTGGAAAGTAAATCTATGAGGAGTGGATGCTTGAATTCGGCTATGGAGCCATGTACAGATGTCGACTTGTCCTCTGCAAGCTCAGAAACGGCCATATGAACCTTCACGTGACACGAAACAGAGTCCTGTCACCGTGAGACTCCATGGTTGACTTCCATGTGGACGCCTTTGACCGCGGCTTCTTTAGATGAGTTTGCTTGAACCAATAGGACACGAACCATGTCCACATCATTTCTGACTTGCCCATGTGGCTCGTTTTTCCTGTAGACACCTGTAACATAGAGTTTCACAAAATGGCTGCGGAAAGTTGCAGCAGTTGCGGAAAGTGGCAAGATTCCGCAGCTAAATGAACAAAATCTAAATCAAACAGCAGACACAAAAATATAGTTAAAAACCATGTTAGATGCTCTTTTGCAATTAACATACAATGATATTGACAGTTTGGGAGGTTCAGGTGAGTGAAAAAGGTATAAAAAAGTGTATGGAAAAGATGCAGATTTGAGACTCAACACCAGGAAACTGTTGTCGACCCAATGCTGAAAACTCCTCCAAAAGTGCTCTTCCGGTCCGTTGGGCTCCCTGCCCAATCTGCATCAGTGAAGCCAGAAAGCTTCACTCCATCCTCCTGTCTGTACCATAGACCATATCCCGATGTGCCTCTAATATAACGCAATACATGATTTCCTGCCTTCCAAAAGAGCTTGGTAGGCTTAACCATAGCTTGCGAAAGCTGGTTAACAGCATAGCATATATCGGGTCGTGTATTGACCAGATACATAAGCGACCCCACCAACTGTCGATAGATAGTGGCATCCACTACCTCCGCTGAAGTAACATCCTCCTTCCTCCAACCACCAGGAAGAGGAGTGTCAACAGGCTTGCAGCCTTGCATGTTGAACCTCTCCAGAATCTCCCGGGCATACTTGCCCTGAGAAACAAGCAGTCCTCCGCTGCGCTGCCAAATCTCCAATCCCAGGAAATAATGAAGGATGCCCAAGTCCTTCATCTCAAACTCTCGTGCAAGATCCTCCTTGCATGAAAGTATCAACTGCTCATCGCCAGTCAAAATCAGATCATCTACATACAGTGCGATGATCAACAGCTTCCCCTCCACCACAATCTAGTACAGGTTAGGATCCGCCTCACTCTTGGAGAATCCAAGCCCGGTGAAGTAGCTGTCTATCCGAGTGTACCAAGCACGAGGTGCTTGCTTCAGCCCGTACAGTGCTCTCTTGAGTCGGCACACATGCGACTCAGTGCTGAAGATCTCAAAACCTTCAGGCTGCTCTATGTACACCTCTTCCTCAATAACTCCATTGAGGAACGCAGTCTTCACATCCATCTGATGAATGTGCCACCCCATCTGCGCTGAGAGAGCAAGGATCGTCCGTATGGAAGAGTACCTTGCGACAGGTGAAAAAGTCTCCTCATAATCGATCCCTTCGATATGTGAGAAGCCACGGGCGACAAATCTCGCCTTGTACTTCTCCACACTCCCGTCAGCCGCCTGCTTCACCTTGTAGATCCATCGCGAACCTACAACTGATTTCCCAACCGGTCTTGGGACAATCTCCCATGCACTGTTCCTGATGATCGAATCATATTCTTCGATCATGGCATCGACCCATGCGGGTTCCTCCACAGATTCCTCAAAAGAGGATGGCTCTGTCACAACACATTGACTCATAAGAGCCATGTATCCAGTGTACCGATCCGGTGACTGTCTCTGTCTGCGCTGTGCTGTAGGTGGTCCTACAACCTTCTCTGCATCTCGAGCTAGTCGCTCAGCTTCTGTAGTGCGCATGCGCCCTCTGATGGTTGGCGCTGCATGGGTGGTTTCTTCCACCTCCTGAACTTCCTCTTGTGGCTGATCCACATCCGGAAGCTCCTCCTTAGGAACTAAAAGCTCCTCATCTGCATGCAAGTGTAGCTCCCTCTCAAGCGAACACTACATGGCTTTCTCCTCCTGAAATTTTATATCCCGTCGCACAACAGTCTTGCGACTGTCTGACAAATACACTCGGTAGTTGTGAGGTGTATCAGTGTACCCCACAAATATTCCAACCTCAGCAGTTGGATCCAGCTTCCTTCTCGCATCCTTCGTCACATGCATGTAAACAGGAGAACCAAAAATCCGCAAATGGGAAATATCAGGCCTCTTGCCAGAATAAGCCTCCTCTGGTGTACTCATGCCAAGAACCTTGTGAGGACAACGGTTCTATACATACACTGTTGTATTGCATGCCTCAGCCCACAAGTGAAGGGGTAGGCCCTGATCATGCAACATCGCCCGTGCAACACCCACGATCGTTCTGTTCTTCCGCTCAGCCACCCCGTTCTACTGTGGGTTATGGGGTGCGATGAGCTCTCTCCGAATCCCTTCTGCGCTGCAGAACTCCTTGAATTCAGCCGAGATGAATTCACCACCGTTATCACTACTTAGAGCAATCACCTTCTTCCCCGACTCCTTCTCGACCAGTGCTTTAAACTCACAGAACTTCGCGAATGTATCGCTCTTCTTCTGCATGAAGAAGATCCAGCACTTTCGAGAGAAATCATCAACAAAGATCACATAATACTTGTGCTTTACTGTCGAAGCAACTAAGAAAGGACCACACACGTCTGTGTGAACTCTCTCAAGGATCGTTGTGGCGCGACTATCCTTCTCGTGAAAGGTGGCTTTCACATACTTCCCTAAAGTACACCCCTTGCACTGATCTGACTGCGCAAGAGTGCCCTTAGGAAGCCCAGTAGAAATCTGCTGCAGGATCTTCTAAGCTCCATGGTGAAGGTGGCCCAATCTCCTGTGCCACAGTTCGCCCTCATCATCCCGGCTCACCACTTCTCCCGCCTTGCATGCCATTGTTGTGCAGCCATCTACCTGCAACTGATAAAGGTTCTTGGTTCGAACCCCTATCTTCCGGGTCTCTCCAGTAGTCTTACTGCGCAGGAAGGCTTTTCCTTCGCTAAAGACCACATCATACCCCTTATCCTCCAACATCGCCATAGAGATCAAGTTCTTCTTCAATCCAGGTACATGCATGACATCCTTCAATACAAAGGGTTTACCAGACTCCCTCTGAAAGGATATGGTGCCGATACCAGTCGCACTATATCTACCATCATCGCCCATCTCGATGTGCACACCCAAATCTTTGTCCTCCAGATCTGAGAACAAATCCCGATCTCCCGTCATATGAAATGACGCACCGCTGTCCAAGAACCATACCGATACCATCACACTTGAAACCAAGCATGCGATCAGCGAAAAGTCAAGCTCGAACTGTGAAGCCAAAGCTTCTCCATCTGCAGATCTTCCCGCTTGCTTGTTCTTCTTCTTCTTTGGAAAATTGGTAGCATAATGTCCATGATCATGGCAGTGAAAACACTTCACTTTCGCCATATCCTGCTTCTTGCCCTTAGCACCAGAATGAGAGGTTTTCTTACCCTTCCCCTTCTTTGCTTTGGACACCAAAGCGCAGTTTTCTTCATCAACTCCCTTTGATGAAGATCCATCTCGAGTAGTCCTCCTTATCTCCTCCTGCATGAGATCCGCCCAAAGGCGCTCCCATCCCGGCAGCTTCTCCCGACCATTGACGCTATCTTGATATGAGTGCCAAGCCTTCGGAAGACCAAGGAGAGCCAGGTCGACCATGTCCTCTTCATCGACAGTAACCCCCACACTTCCCAGTTCATCTCTGCATTGAGTGAACTTCGTGAGGTATTTGGCGATACTGTCGCCCTTTTCCATCTTGATGTTCCTGAGCTTATCTTTGAGCGCCAGCTTCCTTTGGTCACTCTTACTCTGGAATAGATCCGTCAAAGCTTTCCACATTAAATATGGAGTAGCCTTTCCATGCAGGCTGGATACAATATGATCCTTGACGCCCTCCAACAGGATCCTTCGACATTTCGCCATCTTATTTTGCCATGCTTCGACTTCAGCAGGATCAGTGGGCTTTTGGACATCCGTATCTACGAACTCCTTCAGACCATTATCTTCTAATACTGCCTCCATGCGATCCTTCCATGCAACATAATTCGAACTGCCTTCAAGAGCATATTCGAGTAGCAAACCGTTGAAAGACATTTTCAACACCGGCACCAAGAAAACAAAACTGCTGCAAAATTCAAATTCCACCTCAAAGCTCACGTCTTCGACAGTCACCCCCACACTTCCCAGCTCATCTCTGCACTGAGTGAACTTCGTGAGGTATTTGGCGATACTGTCGCCCTTCTCCATCTTGATGTTCCTGAGCTTATCTTTGAGCGCCAGCTTCCTTTGGTCACTCTTACTCTGGAATAGATCCGTCAAAGCTTTCCACATTAAATATGGAGAAGCATTTCCATGCAGGCTGGATACAATATGATCCTTGACGCCCTCCAACAGGATCCTTCGACATTTCGCCATCTTCTTTTGCCATGCTTTGACTTCAGCAGGATCAGTGGGCCTTTGGACATCCACATCCACGAACTCCTTCAGTCCATTATCTTCTAATACTGCCTCCATGCGATACTTCCATGCAACATAATTCGAACTGCCTTCAAGAGCATATTCGAGTCGCAATCCGTTGAAAGACATTTTCAACACTGGCACCAAGAAAACAAAACTGCTGCAAAATTCAAATTCCACCTCAAAGCTCAACCGCTCTAGATCTTGTGAGAAAAATTATTTCTAGCACAGAGATTGACTGTAAGGGGCGTTTACCAGACCTTTCACTTTCCGAAGAAAGATGAATCCGGAGGCTACCTTGCCCGCATGCAGACTCTGTCTACCGAAATAAGTTTGTAATCATTGTGATGATCAATATTTGCTTCAATAGCTTCGATACCATGTAGAAATTTGCTGAATAATGATTAATTATCCACCGAGACTATCCTGATCACATACAATTCGAATTTATATGCAACACATAATCTCTTCCACTCAGATCATCAAACATGCGGAAATAAAATCAAGCGATAACACATCAAATCATCATACACATTAACACGGTATGTATGGGGAAAGCTTATAGCTGAAAACCCCGCAGCTATTGTGTATATTATAATGGAGAAATCATGTAACAAACTCAGTACAATACTCCTCACAAGTACTCGGTACTTTCTCATGAAGTTACACACAATCTAGCTCAGTTTTGAACAGGTTACTGGTTCAAAACTCACCGCCAATTGCCTTGCCTCTATTGCGCAATCCAGGCCTGTCTATATAGAGATCCAAGGTTCGAATATCCTTGGCTTGACAGCGCAATCATCATGGGAAATTCCTCCAAGTGTGGTGCAAATCTCATGCACAACTGATGTCGCCACTGATAGCTAACTTCACCCTTTCATCTACCTCTTTCACTGGTCTCCACTGAACTGATCATGCACTGTAGTGAACTGATGTGTTCTTGAGTTGAATAATGAGTTACTAATTAATGAATTAAATAATATTTAATTCACTCCTCTCATAACTAATTGATTAGCTAGTTAAACTAATCTCAACCAGTTCAACTAAAATAAACAGAACACAACTCCACTAGCTGTCTCATTAACTCCACCAAACTTCTGCCACTGAAGTCCTAACTGAAGTCAACCATGCACGATGCCATCAAACCCTTGGGAATAGCGTAATTCCTCTGTCAGATGCATGAGCCACTTCCAAGGCTCGAACTGAAGTGCTCCAAGAGAGTAAACTGAAGTTTAGAGTCCAAATATTATTAAGGGTAAATAATATTTGACTTCCCTATTTTTAGGATAGGCGGTCTAAAAATAGACTTCGACCTATAGGTCCAAAAATAGAGGTCCATCTATTTTTACCAACATGACCAATACTCCAAGAATAACATACTGCAACCCCTGGACCATGCTCCATATGTCTAAAAATAGACATAGTCTAAAAATAGACTTTGCGCCAGAATTTTCCTATGGGCCCACTTAGTGAAGGCGACTTCATTTCACTAAGCTCCATCATCTTGCTGCATTCTCAACATTCACCACACCTTGGGGTACTTTCATGTATGCCAAAATGCCCTTCAGATTGAAGAATGCAGGGGCTACTTTTCAACGAGCAATGGAAATTGCTTTCACTAATGGAAATGACATATTTTTGGTCATTTATCTTGACGATATTACTGTTTTTTCCAAAACAGATGAGCAGAACTTGCGACACTTGAAAATAGTCTTCCAGAGATGCAGAAAGTTTGGCATATCACTAAAACCAAAGAAGAGTCTTTTCGCTACAGAGGAAGGTAAATTGCTGGGCCATATCATGTCAAAAGATGGAATTAGGATAGATCCTTTAATAATTGAAGCAATTAAAACTTTGGACTATCCTAGGAACAAAAAGGAAATTTAGTCATTTAATGGAAAAATCAAATTTTTGAGGAGGTTTGTTCCCAATATTGCTAAACACTTAAGGCAGATTACTTACATGATGAAGAAATATAGTGAAGTAAAGTGGTATTAAGAGGCAAAAAAATCATTCAATCAAGTCAAATTGGCTTTGTCTCATTCTCCTATCCTTATTAGTTTGGATTATACACTTGATTTTATCATTTTATCATTTT
Organism: Pinus albicaulis; assembly: GCA_034641835.2. Classification (NCBI taxonomy): domain Eukaryota; kingdom Viridiplantae; phylum Streptophyta; class Pinopsida; order Pinales; family Pinaceae; genus Pinus; species Pinus albicaulis. Next base: position 580,038,308 of record CM076583.1, read on the forward strand.
CCTTGGAACATACTCTTGCTGTTGTCCTCATGCAAAAGAAAAATCAGAATACAAAGCAGCCCATCGCCTTCTTCAGTAGAACCATAAGAGAGAAATTCTTGAAGTATAACATCATTAAGAAACAGGCCTTGGCATTAGTCAAAGCATTGAATGAATTTTGGGTCTACATTTTACATTCTCACGTCATTGCATATGTTCCAAACGCTGCTGTCAAAGATGTGCTTACATAAAATGATCCTGAAGTGTGGTGAGCTAAATGGATTGCTGCTATGTTAGAGTATGAATTAGAGATAAAGCCCAAAAACATTATCAAAGGACAGGGCCTGAAAAAACTCATGGCGGATTCAAATCTTCATGCCTTGGATATTAATTTCATCACTACATTATCTGAAGAACAAGATGCTAAAACATTACCTGAGGTAGCCGAAATTTTCTTTGTATTGCCTTGGTGTGCTGATATAGTACATGTTTTGAAAAATGTAAATCCTCCTCCCCGCTTGCCAAGTAGTAGAGTTATATATTTAAACTTAAAAGCTCTTAAGTAATTTATTCTTAATGGTGTCTTATATTGGAAAGATTCAGGTGGAGTTTTGCTAAATTGTTTGGTCAAAGGAGAAGTTGAAAAAGTCATTAAATATTTTCATAAAGGTGACTATGGTGGTCATCTTTATTAGAAGACTACAACTAATAAGATCTTGAGGGTGGAAGCCCCAAGGGTTAGCTCAAGTGGTAGTGAGCCAATACGTGGTCCTTTCCATTGTGGGAGGTCACGGGTTCGATCCTTGAGTCTTTGGGGTCAGGCGCTGCTTATTGCGCTGAACGGTTTACCGCGCATACCATCTAGAAATTATGGGGAAGTATGCCCGGGTTTCCCGTGAAAAAAAAAATATCTTGAGGGTGGGCTTCTATTGGCTAAGCTTATTTTTTTATATTTATAAAACAACCATGAGCTTGCATGAATGTCAAATATTTCAGGGAAAGAGAAAGATCTTGCCTTTACATATAAAACCAATTGAAGTGCAAGCACCATTCTAATAGTGGGGACTTGAATTCATTGGAGAGATTCATCCTCCATCGTTAGCTCAACAAAAATGAATTCTCAATTCCATAGATTATTTTACCAAATGGATTGAAGCCATCCCCATGAGGCAAGCTACCAACACTGTTATCATTTTGTTTCTTGAGAACAATATTCTATCTCACTTTGGCTGTCCACACAAGATTATCACTGAAAGTGCATTGGCATTCAAGTATAAGAAGATGATCGACTTTTGTGACAAGTATCACATTAGAATTTTTAATTCAAAAACATATTACCCTCAGGGAAATGAGCTTGTTGCATCGTCAAATAAATATTTAGTGAACATAATTAAAAATATGCTGCAAGAAAACAAGAGGAATTGGAATAAGAAATTCACCAATGCTCTATGGGCGGATAGAGTTAGCACCAAGATATCAATCAACATGTCACCTTTCCAGCTCGTCTATGGTGTTGACACAGTGTTCCCTTCTTCTCTAACTGTACCGATGATGAAAATCCTGCAATAAATTGATAGTGATCCTAATGAAATTAAACGAAGAATCAACCAAATGATCCATCTACAACAGTCAAGAGACGAAGTTTTCAGTCATACTTCAAAGCTTCATATGAAAATTAAAAATATTTTTGATAGGAAAACCAAAGAAAATGATTTCAATCTTGGGGATGTTTTTCTTCGTTGGGATGACTGGAATGAAGATAAGAGTAAGCATGGGAAGTTTGAAAATATATGGAAATCACCTTAAAATATCATTTCATTTAGAGGAAACAAAGAATTTTTACTAGAGGATATTGAAGGAAAAGAAGTGCTAGGTGGACCGATAAATGTAGGTTCCTCAAACACTATATAACTTGATCATTAAAGAAGAAGTTCACTGTCATTGTACATATCATTTTAAATTTGATGTCCCAACAAATAAAGAAGTTATTGCATAAGTTTTAAGCCCAAGGACAAGGCCTTGAGACTTCTATAAACAACTTTTGTTTTCTTTCAAAAATTTAAAAAGTTTCAGCTAGTTGTCAAGTCAGTTGTTTTTAGTCAAAATTTCCAGTTTGTTCAAATTTTTCAAAGTCCAATTTGACTCCATCGCCCAATGGTAAGGCTACCTGATCTACGGTGTTCTTGACATCTCCTAAAGGAGCTTCCATCCCAAGTTGGAGCCAATGTCAGCCTAGGTATGTCAGTGATCAAATGACTCTTTCAGTTGTTTTCCATAAGGTCATAAATCAAATTTTTTTCTTTTTCGAAACAGTTCTCAGAAATAATTTTGGTCACTGGAGAAAAGCTAAACCATGTATGCTACTCCTTCATTTCATTTATCATTTTCAAGGTCATCACCATCATTAGTTTCAAGGTCATCATCTCCATCATCATCCTTCAATAGGTCTAGGGTTATGTAATTTCATTTCATTTAGGTCAAGTCTAGGTTTAGCCCTGCCTTTGGAAAAATCATTAAATTTTCACTAAAATAAGGCAATGGCCCTCCACTTCATCCATAAAAACCTAGTAAAGGAGTAGACATGTTTATGAATTTAAAATAAATCCATATCTCTTGTTTCATATGGCTCAAATTTTGAGAAAAGTTTCAAATATAGTTTCACTATCTCACTGTTTCACAAAATCTAGTTTCATTGTCTCACTGTCTCTTTTAAAGAATCAAAAAATCATCATCCACTACTCGTCCTAGTCAAATTTAGAAGAGTGTCATTTCAAGCTTTAAAAATATCCTATCTGTGTTAAAAATTCATGCCAAATGTGAAAGTTCAAAGGTCTACAAAATCAGTCTCATTGTCTCAGGAAAAGGAGAAAATCTATCTCAAGATTACATTTCAATAGCCTAAGAAGGTCATTTCAAATGTCAGGGAATGAAAAAGAGGTTAAATTCTACTCTCTCATCTTACTCAAAGCACTAAAGAGTCACCTTTCATATCAAAGAGTTCAAAAAGTACATTGTTGTCTTCTTACCTCATTTGGAAAAGCCAACATCTCATCCTCCAAGTTGTAAAAAAGGTTTAAAAAGGGTCATTTCAAAGGTCTTGGTGAGCAAAAGAGATTAAATTTTAATTCTTCTAATCTTAGTTGAAGAGGTAACATGTTGTGTCAGAATGAAAAAAAGGTTTAAAAATGTTAGTTCAAAGTCAAAAAGAGTGAAAGAAATCACATTTGTCTTCTTTCATCCCATGTGAAGGAGTAAAAAAGTTATTGTCAAAGTCAAAAAAAGTTTTAAAAAATGTTTTGTAAATATTAAAGGGAAAAGAATCTCCATCCTTATTTTAGTGTTATATTTTCATATATGTGAGATCCACTTTGATTATCTCTTTTCACTCTAAAAAATCCTCTCACAAACTCTCAAGAAAACCATTATTCTACATTTTTGTGGTGAGAATAAATCGTTGTTACGTTTCTGTTGGTGAGGGGTATTAGCCTTGTTACGTTTCTGAGAGTGAAAATTTCAATTTTTACGCTCCTGTCAAGTTAGAAATTAGCATGTTAAGCTTCTGAGGGTGAAAAACAATGTGTTACACTCGTGTCTTGGCTCAAAAAATCATTGTTACATTTCTGTTTAGCTCCACGCCCTTGTTACGCTCCTGTCAAAGCTGAAACACGTTGTTACACTCTTGTATTGGATAAGAGTATAGCGTTGTTACGCTCTTGTAGGTGACAGATTCCACTATTTTGAAGCTTGGAAACCCTCAAACCCTTTGAAGCTTGTGTTTCCAGTTTTTGTGTGACCTTTATACAATGTAAGGTACCTTCCCATGCTCATGTTTGGATTTATTTTGAAATATTTCCATCATTTCATGTCATTTTATGCTGTCACCATGATGTTCACTGTCTACATAATTTTATTTTATATTTTTTATTGACAAACCCTAACCTATATTATTCAACCTAAACTGTAACCCATCACATAAACTACAAACCTACATTCCCCATGCTCCATATACATAATCCCATCACCCACACTACCCTCCATAACCTGTCAAAAACAACAAAACCCTAATTCTCAGCTATTTTACACAGTGAAAGCAGTGAAAACGCTGAAAACATACAAGACTATGTTTTAGGGTTTTGAGGCACTTACACTTACCCATTTTCATCCATTCCACTTGCATTTTGGAGCTAAGGATTCAACTCCTCTTCACAAATTTTATCAAAAATTTTCTCCAGCTCCATAACCCTAAAAAATCAAAACATTTATTCACTAGTTTTTTCCCACAACCTCATTTGGGAAATGACTGTGTTTTAGAGTTTTGAGGCACTTCCATTCCTCCATTTCTCCCCATTCCACTTCCATTGTGAATTCAAGACACAACCCTATCCACTAAAATTTTATCATAATTTTTACTCATCTCCATCACTCCTTTTTCACCTCACAAACTTGTCTTATTGTTGCATATGCCATTCTCACAGTCAAATTTGGGAATTTCCTATGTTTTAGGCATTTTAATGCCTTCCACTCATACATTTTCCTTCATTCCACTTTCAAATTGAAGCCGACACACAAAAATACCTACTCATTTTTTTCGAGAATTTTTCCCAGCTTTTAGACCCTCCATTTCATCCACCAAACTCACATCGTCATACACTCTGTTTTCCAAATTTCCATTCTCATCCACTCATTTCGTTGACATCCCAAAGTTCTCATCATTCCAGTGACCAACACCATGGAAAGTGACAAGAAGAGATTCAGAGGAGGGTTCCATCTCAGACCTGACCCATTCACCATGCACGAGATCAATGCTTCGCCATTAGTGAGAAGATGTTTTCAAAGAACTCAGTGCTTAAAATTTTGTGAAAGGCTAATGGAAGGAGGGTATCATATTTAATTATCCAGTATTTTTGCAACTAGATACAACATGGAAAAGGTTACTCTCATAGGTATGGAGATTATTTTATCACCTGACCTAATTGCTTCAGCTACAGGTATTCCTTCTCAAGAAGAACAGTGGTTCTAGGGTATGGATATTAACATTGAAAATTACAAGCAGTTTCTAAAGCCTCATGCTAGATATGATCTAGAATTTATTTTTCCTTTTATAAACCTTGGAAACAAGTATGCTCCGATGATGATGTTCATAATGATGTACTTTACATGTGAAGGAAGATTCTCTAGGCTATACAGGTATCACATCAGGATTTTGATGCAATTTAACATAGTCAAAACAATTGATTTTCCTCATTATTTATATAGGAGCTTGGTTAAGATGGATGAGAAGGTCCAGAGAATAAAAGAATACCATCATACTAGTCTCTTTCATCATTGCCTTATTAATCTCATTGTGCTGCATCACTTTTCCTCCATGAACATGACATGGGAATACTTCTTTGAGAGGTTACCAACAGTGATTTATGTCTTACCTATTACATCATCACCACAACCAATGGATATTTTCTCTTTCAGTATTCTTATTCAGCTTTCATATGTCCCTAAGGTTGTGGGATTTTCTCACACATATGAGAGAGGCAGGAGGCAATTTTTTATGCCTAAGTCTACCAGGAGATTTCTTACATTTGACACCCATGATGAGCAATGTTAGATTGAGGAGAAGGCTCTTTTGCATCAGCATGATGAGTCAATTCCAATGGAGCCTGAGGTATCATAACTTGATGAGGTCAAATCAGTTGAAGACATCATCAAAGAGAAGGATAAAGAGATTGCAGAATTTAAAGAAGCCTTCTCCATTGCCCAATCCCGGATTACTTTCCTTGAATGGGATAATCTTCAATTGAAAGTGAATCAACTCCTCCAAAGTAAATACAAATCAGACATGGAAGCAAGCATAGGTAAAGGCAAGAATATTTTTATTTTTGACCAAGTGTAGGAGATAAAGGTTGAAGTACATGCAAAAATACCAAGAACAAGAGGCCTAGAAAGGGCATTGGAGTAAGAGAAAGAACAAATTAATCAACCTGAAGTATTAAAATTTGATGAGCTCATTGCCATGGAGATCAATGAGAATAAAGAAATTTGGCTATCAAGAGTTAATGAACACCTGGAGAATTTATTGAAGAAGACTGAATGGGATAACAAGCTGCAAAGGCACATGACAATTCATTATCGAACAAGGGATACCATTTTTCAAGTAAAGTTGAAACAAGTCAAAAAGAAGCTTAAAGAGGAAAAAATGAAGCTCAAGGAGAAGAAAAACTTGGATTTATTGGATGAAGCTTAATTATATATATAGCCTATCTCTTTCATGTGTCAAAGAACCAATTTTGAAGGCTTTGGAGAAATTTTGGAAATTTCTCATTGCAGAAGGGTAACAGACACTTATGCCTTTTTGATTTGGAGGTAGCCAAATGGTGATTTATTTATATGGATTTATGTATTTTTATTAGTAAATCATAGATTAGTAAGCCTCCTAGAATTAAAAGCTGAAATTTGCGAGAAAAAACTAAAAAACCACCTATTTTTCATGTTTTTGCCTCCTTTTTGGACCCTATGTTATGCTTTTGAGTGACCCTGGGAGAATGGATTTTTGAAGGCCTCCGTGGTTCATTTTGGAAAATTCAAGATGTTATGGAAACTATACACACAAGGCTAGTTGACCATTTTTTCAAAAGGGAATTTGGACTTCTCAAAGTGCCTCAAAGTTCCTCCAAAGTTCTGTTATGCTTTTGCAGTTTGTTTTTAAATTCTTTAGTCAGAATTTTCACAGATCAACATTGGATTCCTTCAGTACATCTGTCAAGCTCAGAAATGGTCACAAATTCAAGGCTATGAGTTTTAATTAGAGTTATTAGGCTGGATTTTTATTCCTTTTATGATGGAATGTGTAATTAATGTAAGGGACAAATACTCCTAGTTTGTAGCTAAATTACAGGGAATGGTTTCTAACCTCCCTAGAAACTAGGAAATGACTCATCTCTTGCATTTATGATCCATTTTGGATGGGATTTCAACTTGGTGAGGTGTCATGATATATATTTTATATAATTAGTCTCTCTTTTGTCATTGTAGAGGTTGGATATTTTTTATTTGCAGTGGAGCTATTGTACAATCCTTTGTTAATGAAATCAAGGAAAATGTTGCAGACATAATGTTGAGACTCTAGTGGTATGCCTTTGAGAATTTTTTTTCTCCGTAAACTCATGATGTTTAATTTTATGTTACTTATATTCCACATATATGCTTCTTTATGCTAATTCTTATCAGTTTATTGATAGAAAACATGTTTTCCATGCTTTGTTTTTCATAAGATTTTCATGAAATTGTCTTGCTCTTCTGATGAATGAATTCAGTTTAATGCTCATTCTGATTCCTTCTCATTTAAATATATACACAATGGAAAATTAATCATTCTTCTTAGCTTACCTACCTTGCCTCACCCTTACCTTTGCAACTAAACATTTGAAATCAGATCAATACCCTAGACTTAGTCTCCTAACTGTCATTCCTATCCAGAAAAAATTCAAACAAACAAAAAATTTAATATATGGAGCATCATAAATAGCCTAAAAAATTATATCCAATCATCCTTTTGACTGTAAAGTGACATAGAGAGAGCCCTCTCTGGTCCAGGTAGGGCTAGCTACCTAGCCAAAAGTTGGTATGTCGTTACCTTTCTCTAATCCTACTATCAGCCTTAGGAAGTTAGGGAAAGTGATAACATTTTTGGCACTGTTGTCGGGGAGAGATTGCTAAACATTCCCTAGGAATGCTTCTTTAACCCTTTTAAATTTAGACTTATAGGCGACAAGCTATAGTTTTCAAAATACGTTGAATTCTAAATCCTGAGCCACAGTCTAAAATTACTATCTTAAGCTAGCTCCTAAAAGACATACGAGGTCAAATCTAGACCCAAATCCATGACCAATAGTATATTATCCTAAGAGTCTTTTAGAAATCATAAGACTAAGTCTCGAAAGGTTGGAAGAGTTGTTCCTCCACTTGTCAAATCAAATTCTCTACCTACGAGATTTGTTCCAAAAGATTTGATATATAGTCCAGAGTATGAAAAATATTTGTTTAGAACCAAGTCTGAAACTTTAATTTCAGAAGCCACCTTTGATCCTTTTGATTTCAAGTCCTTTGCACCATTTTCTGAATCTTTTGAGTCTGAAATCAATAGTCAAGTATGGTATAATTTTCATAAACTCAAGGGTTTGGTAGAAAAAATTCAAGAAACTTCAGAGAAGGCCTATTTTCAATATCAACAACAAACCTTTGTTCCATCTTTCATTTCACCTTCTTATACAACTACATCCTCAATCCCTCCTTTCATTCCGTTATTACCTCTGCAAGTTTTCACTCCATCAACACCTCTGCCACCTCCTCCATTAGTCATGGCCAGATTTTCTCCGCCGATCCTACCGGTTCAAATTACTCCACTACCTAAAAATTATGGTCATAGGCTTCCTCTTTTTTGTGGAACATCAGAGGTTACAGCCTATCAACATGTTTCCAAAGTGATTTACTTCATAGATCTTATAGAGATCAATAATGACGATGCCAAGATGTGCATCGTTGCACAGAGTTTCTCCAGAGAGGTAAATAAATGGTTTCAGTCACTTACAGATGGTTCAATTGGTACCAAACAGTAGCTAATTGATTTTTTTATGGTGAAATGGGAAGAAAATAAAAATCCATTGTATATCCTTACTGATTATAATTCCTTAAAAAGGAATCCTAAAGAGTCTGTCCAAGAATTTACAACTAGATTCAACAAAATATGTGATTCAATTCTAGAGAATATTAAGCCTCCTCCAGGCCCTGCTTTACTTCATTATCCCGATGGTTTCAATCCCGACATGGACTATCATTTGAGGGAAAGAAACCCATTAAATCTTGAATAAATGTAGAGAAACACAGTGAGCGTGGAAGTCAATTTGATCATTGAGAAATATAAAATTAAGACAGAAAAAAGAGTCACTATCAAAGAAGAAACACCCACTTCATCAGAAGGAAAATTAGATACCTTAATCAAGACCATGGAGAATATGATGGATAAGATGTCCATCGTTGATCGACAAGCTAAACCCTCCATTAGAAATCCCAATTTCATGGGTCAAAATCAGCAGCCCCAATACAGGATCAAGCAAAGCGAACATAGTGTTAGGATCCACAAAGTCAATAGAAAATTCGCACCCCATTTCAGCAGAATTATACTGAAGGCCCTGATGAATATGATGAGGAATAAATTTCTGGCGAGAATAATTTATTTGAGGAAAATCAACAACCTATTTTCCTCATTGAAGAAGATCAATTTTCTATAGAAATTTGTGCACGGGATGATCAAAAATTTCTCTTGTCTAATGATGACATATTATCAGTACGCACGGAAGATTATCAATGAGCATATCAGAATGATCTTTTTCAAGTGTAGAGACAGTATGGCTTGAGGAATAGGAATGTTCCTATAACATCTAAACAGAAAAAATAGAAAGCTCAAGTAGATGCTCATTCCAAAGAAGTTGCTGCTCCGAATCAAAGTAAAGACAAGGAACCTACTGTTCCTAAACATGTTAAAGGAAAAAAAGCTTCTTCCACCAGTCAAAGGAAAGATAAATAAGTCCAAGAATGAGGACAAAAGAAAGAGTATTCACACAAAGACCAGCCTGAGAAAAAATATGCATCATTGAAAGAGGTAGAAAAACATTTCACTCTTTTTTCTCTTGAAAATGAAATTTCCAAGTTGAAAGTATCCATTCCTCTACCTGAAATAATTAAGAATGATCAGTACAAATTTTAAGTTTCTAACTTGCTTCGAGTTGATCAAATGTCCGATATGGTTAATGCGAATGATGATCATCCTGAGCTTCTTTTTGGTCCTGCTGTTGATGGTGATTTAGAAGATAACGAAGTCCCTCCAGTTTACCTAAGCATCAAAATCCATGAATTTATCCTTCATAATGCCATGCTTGATTCAAGAGCCTCTCACAACCTCATGCCCAAGCCCATTATGGAAATATTAGGACTGGACATCACAAGCCCGTATCATGATCTTTACTCATTTGATTTAGGGAGGGTTAAATGTCTTGGCCTTATCAAGGACCTAGTGGTGTCATTAAAGAAAATACCAGCCAAGAATATCCTTATGGAAGTTTTTGTGGCTGATATCCTGCCCAGATATGGAATTCTACTTTCTTGGTCATGGGGAGCGAAGCTTAGAGGTACTTACAATTTGATTTTTCTTATGCTACCATTCTCGTTTTTGGAAAAATTGGGAAACTATATTGATAAAGTAAGATGAAGTAAATGATCAATAGCTGAGAAAAGCCAAATAACCATCCTATACACCTTTTTCATATATATTTAGAGTCTTTTATTTTTTTCAATGATGGATTTTCAACATCTTCCGAAGATTTGATTGAAGAAATTGTAGACAATTTTGACTTTTCAAATTCTGTTTTAGAATTGGTAAATGAAAAAATTTATAAAAAAGTGACAAATGGTTTGGACTGAGTGCATCACCTCAAAAAATTAATGAAATTATGAAATAATTAGAAGTTTTTGGTAAAAAATAGGTCTCTCAAACAACAAGTAAAATTCAGCCATCCGATTTGCACTTTCCAGATGAGGAAAAAATTTTGTGGACTATGAACTTCGACGAAGCTTTGGGAAAAGAAGGGATGGAATTGGAGTGTGGATTCACAGACCTGTAAATCATTCAATAAACATCCCTCCCAATGTTTGAATTTCCTCCTACAAGCTGGCCTTTGAATGTTAAAACAATGAAGCTGAGTATGAGGCTTTGATAGGCGGTCCGAAAATTCTCAAGAAGCTAGGTGCAAAGAAGATTTCCGTATATGGTGACTCCAAGTTAGTGATAAAGCAGGTCAAAGTGGAATACCAGGCCAAGCATCCAAGGATATGAGCTTACCAAAATGCAGTGCTAGACTTTCTCAAGACATTTTCTGAGTACACTTTATCTTTGATTCCAAGAGAAAGCAATGTTATTTATTATTCTCTACCCGCTTTGGCCAGCATGTTAAAAATTACATTGTATCCTAATAAGAAGTATGAGATAAATGTAAAACACCGCCCTGCTATCCCAGATAATTTTTCAGTATTGGAAATTATTTCAAGATGATAAACAGATCAACAACTTCTTGCAAACAGAAGAATAGTTTTTAAATTCTCAAATGGACAACTAGTGCTATGAAGACAATCAAGAAATTCATGCACCAGAGATGCAAGTGCTTCAGCTGAAAGATAACTCCATTCCAAGAGGTTTGGTACCTTTGGAAGATATTTTTGATCAAGATGATTTTGGACGCAAACCAACCATGTTACCGATAGAAATGGGAGTAGAAGATCTGAATCTTGGCACTCCGGAAAAGCCAAAAATGGTAAAAATTTCAAAATCTTTGAGTGCAGAAATGAAAGATAAATATGCAACGCTTATGACTCAATTTTCTGATGTATTTAATTAAAAATATTCTGATCTGAAAGTCTATGACAAGATCATAATTCAGCATACCATCCCCTTGAAGCCATATCAGAAACCTTTCTGTCAGAAGCTTAGAAGAATGAATCCCAAGTTGATGCCCTCTATCTAGAAGGGGGTAAATAGATTATTGACTGTTGGTATCATTGTGACTTTTCACTTTTCAAATTGGATGTCTAATCTAGTACCAGTAAAAATGAAGATAGGAGAGATTCTCTCGTGCATTTATTTTAGAAATCTTAATAAAGTGTCATTGAAAAAAAATTACCCACTACCGAAGATGGACCATATTTTGCAAAGGGTAGTTGGATCTTCTAGAATTTCATTGCTAGATTGATACTCCAGTTATAATCGGATTCTTGTTCACCCAAATGACCAAGAGAAGACAACCTTCACCACACCTCGGGGTACTTTCATGTACGCCAAAATGCCCTTCGGATTGAAGAATGCAGGGGCTACTTTTCAGCGAGCTATGGACATTAATTTTTCCAATGAAAAGGACGTATTTTTGGACATTTATCTTGATGATATTACTATTTTTTCCAAAACAGATGAATAGCACTTGGGGAACTTGAAAACAATCTTCCAGAGATGCATAAAGTTTGGCATATCGTTAAACCTAAAGAAGAGTCATTTTTCTATGGAGGAAGGTAAATTGTTGGGCCATATCATATCAAAAGATGGAATTAGGATAGATCCTTCAAGAATTGAAGAAATTAAAGCTTTGGACTATCCTAGGAGAAAAAAGGAAATTCAGTCATTTAATGGCAAAATCAATTTTTTGAGGAGGTTTGTTCCCAATCTTGCTGAACGCTTAAGGAAGATTACTGACATGCTAAATAAAGATAGTGAAGTAAATTGGTCTGAAGAGGCGAAAAAATTATTCAATCAAGTAAAATTGGCTTTGTCTCATGCTTCTGTCCTTATTATTCCAGATTATACACTTGATTTCAAATTTTTGACTAGTTCAAATTTGATTTTTCCTCAGACCTTAGAGATTTTTTAAATAATTTCAGATTCTCTAATGTCTCTTAGCCCTGTAAACCCTTCTGCCTAAAATTAAATAATGTCTTCTTTGCTTGTACGATTTTCCAGTGATAACAGTTGCCCCCTAATGTGTGAGGTCTAGGAAGAATTATATAGCCAAAATACATTATAGTTTCTTTTCTGTATATTGTGCGTAGAGAGAGAGACCTGTGTGTAACTCGGAATTGGACACACCCTGCACCGGTTCGAAGAACGACCATGTCCTATGGGACCCTTATACGAAAATATAATACAATATATAAAAATTTTCTATGAGGCGGGCATGTCCCATGCTCATAATGCTATGGCTAGTTAAACAAATCTATTTGACAAATACATGTTCTGTCTGTGTCACTAATATGGTAGTGATATGTTGGTTGATGATGACGACTGTTGATGCCCTCAGGGGAGTTTTTTCTTTGAAAATAGGTGGAATGTGGCACCCATATGCGTAAACTTGTACGACATATAACTATGCATTGTACGCATAGGTGCTGGCTGGGACCTTCCCGTGTAAGCATTGTTGAAAGAGACGCTTATGAAGGCATGGGTCTTTAACAAATTTGATTAAAGTGTAATGGTTGTAAGGTATGATACCATATTGACATGAAAGCTTGTGTTGTAGCTGAATGTCAGGAGGATCGATGACATCTGTGGGAAATGATGTCTCCCACAGTGCCACCCGAGGATGCCCCTTTTATGGAAAATAGGTGTTGAAGTCGACAAAAAGGAAGCCTCAACCGAACAAGAGGGTCACTGATTCAGGGGATCATGATCCTGGATGTGATGGGTTTAACACAGGCATGATGGCGAGGGATGACTTAAAACTAATGATGGGGATTTAGTGGCCCAAGGTCGGAGTATAAAAAGTAGCTTGGCGGTAGTCACAACTATTTCTGATGGGGAAATCCATGGAGTCGGTAGGACTTCCAGGGTGGGTATAAATTGGTTATGAATGTCTTGGTGGATTTTGCGTGAGGGTGTGATACTACGACCAAGGGTGACCAGGGACTGCTGCCATGGGGGAAAATTGAATGAGTGGGTGGTGGACATAGTGAGTCATTTGTGGTCTTTGTACACTTACCAAAAGAATAAAATAATTAGGTTTGGTTTGTATAAAACATAGAGACAGGTGCCCCAAAACATGAATTTTTTCACTCACCGATTACGTGAGGAAGGTGTTTTACTGAGGGTGGGGGCCCCATTGGTTGGTCTCATGTGTGAGGTTGATGAAGCAGATGAAAAAGTATCACAGACGGGATTATGTGGATGGAGGTATGGTAGGTCAACTGCAAGGCACTATAGTGCACTTTCAATCTACTTGCACAACTTGGTCATCCGGGAAAGGGGTTTTATTTTGTATGGTAAAACTTGACCTTATGCATGGTGGATGAATGGACATGAGGTGCTCCTCGAACTATAGAGGTATGGCCATGGCATTACTATTTTTGTGATAAATGGTCTACTTTGGGTGACGAGTGCCATGGAGGCGAGGCTCTATCGACCAACGAGGATGCTTATCATGTGCAGGGTGAGGTGATGATAAACACTATGTGGAACCTATGGTTAATTTCTAATGGAGAATGATGTTAGGATATGCAAAGTTTTTTGGGACTCTCATGCTGGGGGTAGAATGATACCTACTCTTGGAACTTTCAATGGATGGAGTTGTGGATGTTTTGCAATATTTTCTGCAAAAACAACTACCTCAAGTGAAATCATCTTCTTTATCCAATATTATTACAAGACATGAGCTTTTTAAAAAAGAAGATGAGAGAGGGCATACCTATCGGTGCTGAAAATTTATTTTTCTGGGAGTGCGAATGTGTGGCATCGCCTCTGTTTGTTATGGATTGTTGATCACAATGATGCTTTCGGTTCGGAGAATAGACCTTCTAAGCTCTCGTTATGGTCCTCCAAAGTTTTTGAAAAGGGAAATATATAGGTGAATATGGCCCTAATTCAATTCATTTGTGCTTGTTGAGTTTTTTGAGAGGTGAGAGGCTTCTGCGGAGCAATTCTTACCGTTGCAGTTAGCCCGTTAACCAGGGATTAGCGATATCATGCCTAGGTAACCTCCATGACGTCCTGAACTTTATTTTTTTTAGTCTGAGGGTGCCAGGGTCCGTACAAAACTGGTTTGTATGAATTATGAGCCATTTTTACCCTAGATTGTACGGGCGATCGGGGTAAGAGCGCGCCTTCTGCGCACAATTTTTAGGGTTTTGCGCACCTTATGCATGCTTGTGAGAAATACAGGACACCTTCAGCATGCATGTTTGAGGAATAGGTGCGCAAAAGGCTGAGGAAAATTTTTAGATATTTTTCCTATTTTTTGATGTTTTTTCTGTTGCTGATGGGTTCCTGTTTGGATGATAGGATGTTGTGGAGGGAGCGGGATTGGGCCGAGCTCCATACTGCATTAGCTGTCGACGGTTAGGCACACCAAGAGTTGGCACAATGGGGGCTCCTAAAGTTTGTGGAGAACAAGATTCTTTGGTCACAGGACTGATTGCTTCGTTACTTGATCGAGCATAAGAATAGGCGGCACAACTTGTTTTTGCTGCGTGAGACCGACCTTGCTATCCGTCCTGAGAAAAATATATATTTTTTGACCGGGCTACTACCTTAGGGTGAGGCGTTGCGATATCCACTCCCTTCTAGGAGGGTATATTTTGAGAGGTTCTGGGTGCGTCATTATGGTGGGGAGCCCCTTACGGAGGGGTGCATAGCCATTGCCTCGGTGACAGACTCGGAAGAGCGGTGCACTTTGGCAGATATCGTGCGACTTGCAGGGTTTTTGGCTCCACATCGAGCATTGAGACCATAGGTTGGAGTCTTACACTGGCTGAGGGTCGGACACTTTTTCTATTTTTCCCACTTCTGCTATGATGGGATGGTGGCACAAATTTACAAGATCCGGGATGGATCGAATCTGTTTGCGTACACCAATATTCTATGAAACATCATGTATGAGAGGGTGGTGTTGTTGAGACCGGTGGTGGCGGTGCTTGCTTGGGGGCCACAGGAGCCTTGTATGAGGAGGTGGGCTCCTGTGATGCCGCTAGGAGGTGGGGGTATGATGGGGCATTACTGGAACGCCACGACGGAGGCCTAGTTTGAGGCCAACCCCAAGATGTTTCTGCCATTCCCATATGATGGACTTTTGGGGGAATCCATATATGGGTCTCCCTCCTGGCTATGTTTGGGGTCCAGAAGGTACATTTTTATGTATTCTACATTTATTTGAGTATATATGTTTTTATGTGTTTTCATGGTGACACTGACATATTTTTTATTAGTCTTGTAGATGTTGGCGAGGTAGGTCACCCCGTGGCTTGATTGGTTGGCCATGGTCCTCTTAGGAGACCTCAGGGAGGTCATGGGGGGCTGGGAGGAGATCCTGCATAGCCTTAGAGTCGTGGACCTAGTGGTGGGGCTAGCCCTTTGGGGGAGGGTAGCAGCTCAGCTGTTGCCGAGGCTATAACTGAGCGAGTTCGTGCCGATGTAGAGGTGGCATGTGCTGATGCGGCGGAGGCTCGCATTACTGAGCTGACCACGCGGGTGTCACTTATGGAGGACGCCTGGGAGCGAGTGGACCGATTGACCTAGGGGATGATTTCTCAAGGCTTTCTAGATGACCTCGAGGAGGTCTGGTTGGAGATGCTGATGGCTAGGAGAAGGACTATCGGCCTATTTGATGTCAGGTGGCAGTCTCAGTTTTGACGGTGGCTCTATTAGTGGTACCGAGAGTAGCAGTGGGTCCAGGTGCCTCACCTAGGGGAGCACCGCCCTAGAGTTTATTTGTACATGGGGAAAGCACCCATTATGAGGATGCTTCCCCTATTTTTTGATGACTTTTTGTGTATCTTTTTGGGCTGACCAATGGGTCAGAGATACTATTTTTGTACTTAGACACATACACTATGATATATATATGAGAGATATTTTTTACGGATCTACATGGCGTGTTTAAGGATTTATGTTATGTTGATGGATATATATTCTTTCTATGTTTTTTTTTTATGTATGATGGTTTATTCGAGATGCATTCCAATTTAGAATATTTTTAGCTATGCGATCAGCTGTTTGGTTTTGACTCCTTGGTACATGTGTAAATGTAATGTAGTCAAATAATCTGCTTAATATTTTCACGAGAAAATATTTTCTAAATAGATTTGAATCTCTTATCTCAAATGTTTGGTTTAACTGTGACACTACTAATTGGGAATCAAGGTAGACATACATATGGTGTATGCCCTGATGAAGGGTGTCACACATAAGTCTGATGACACCATCATATTCTGCTTGATTGTTTGTTGTTGAACCGATACACACACCGTTGGTGAAGATTGGTGATCGGTTAGGGTGATAGATGACCTAAGTAGCTGCTGCTAAAATTTGAAACCATCTTGATGCTCCATCAGCAAATTCGAAGTAAGGTTTAGGTTGGTAATCCATTGTGGCACTCAAGTGCATTTTGTAATAATTATTTTGGTCAAAAATTTAAAGTGGTTGGGTTTGTGTATGTTAACTCTAGGGTAGGGTCTGCTTTGCCCTTATGGGTAGAACTTCTTGAGGTAAAAGCTGTTGACAGGGTTGCTGAGGCATTTCCTGTCTAGTTTCGTCAAGATTTATGCCCCCTGGTGGAGGTAATGTTTTACAATGTAGGGGCCTTTCCACAAGGTTTCAAACTTTCATGGCCCTAGGGCTTCTTTTCCAACATCATACTGGAGGACTAGTTCTCCCTCGGTGAATGAGCGAGGGTTGATGTGGTGGTCGAATGATGATTTTACCCTTTTCTTATGAGCCTTTTTGTGCTGAAGTGACTGTCGTTGGCTTTTGTTGACAAGCTCTAGTTGTACTAGACGTTGTTCTAGAGGATGGGGATAATCAAGGAGTTCAATGGCGACATGAAAATTTGGGATCTCGCTTTCTATGGGAA
The DNA here is from genome assembly GCA_034641835.2 of Pinus albicaulis. Taxonomy (NCBI): domain Eukaryota; kingdom Viridiplantae; phylum Streptophyta; class Pinopsida; order Pinales; family Pinaceae; genus Pinus; species Pinus albicaulis. The sequence continues at coordinate 580,055,713 of CM076583.1, forward strand.
TCACGACTTTGACCCCATATACCAAGTGGAATGGATCAAAACTAGTGGATGTCTTCACAGCCATGTGGTATGCCCATAGGGAGGAGAAGAGCATATGGTGCCAGTTGGTTTTATGGTTATTCACCATGCATTGTAACATAATTTTGAGTACTTTGTTTACAACTTCTACTTGTCCGTTGGATTGGTGGTAGTATGGTGAAGCGAATTCGTGGGTGAATATGAGGTGGTGAGATATATCCTCGAAAACTTCATTCTCAAAGTGTTTCCCATGGTTAGAGACTAACTCTTTGGGAACTCCAAACTAGGCGATCATGTGGTTAAATAGAAATCGAGCGGCAGTTTCTGCGGTGTTGTCGTATGTGGGCATGACCTCTGCCCACTTGGTGACATAATTGACAGCCACTATGATGTATTTATGGTTGCCCAATGATGCGAGATTGCAAGTGATGAAGTTGATTCCCCATTTAAAATAGGGGCTGGCGACGATCACAGGGTGCAGAGGAGCCGGTGGGGCTCTTGCTTTATGGGCGAAGCGTTGGCATCGCTTGGATCTCTTGACTGTTGTAATGCAATCGTGAAATAGGGAGGGCCAAAAATACCCTGCCTATAGGAATTTTTGGGTAGTGGACATTCTAGATAGGTGGCCACCTCAAGCACCTCCGTGGAAGTCATTAAGGGCTTGTTCCACTTGGTCATGAGTGAGGCATCAATGTAAAATGGTGTCGATGCCTTGTCGGTACAAGACATCTCCCATGAGGAGATATCGGGGGGCCTGTTGGCATATGTGTTGATGGCCGTCTCAAGTGAGATGAGGTCTAAACTTTTGAGCTCATATGAAGAGGAGAATGTCTCCGTACCAAGGGTCGTCAGTTGCTACGAAGAAGATATGTGCATCTGGTAGCGAATAATTCACTAGTGATCCCTTGGTATCTCTTGGGAGGTTCGTAATGAAGTCTACTAAGGTAAGCGCCTTTTTTATTTTAGGGGAGAAAAAATGTAAGTTGTATTCTTCGAGAATGACTATATAGAGGGCATACTTATGGTTCATTAGGTGGCGTGTGAGATGGTATTTGATGGGATTACTATCTGCGATGACCATAGTGGTTTTTAGGATGATGTAGTGGAAAAGCTTCTAGACTGCATGTCTTAATGCTAGGGTAGTATTTTCTTCAGGATCATATCTTAATGCTGGGCCTGATAAGGTTTTGTTGATATAATATATTACGTGCTTCTTCCCATATGGGCCTTCTTGGATCAAAACTCTGGCCAATATGGACTCTGAAGCTGGTAGATACAGGATATAATATTTGTTATAGTCTAGGGGAATAATGAGTGGTGCCGAAGATGAAGTTTCTTTCAGTGCATCAAAAACATTTTGGGCATGATCATCCCATTTGAATGGGATGTCTTGGAAAAGGAGGCACAGGATCCCTTGAGTGAAAGTGGCATAATCTGGGATGAAGCGCCTCAGAAAATTGGCCTTCCCCTGCAGGCTTTGAAGGTGCCTGAGGGTTTGAGCTGGCGGTACCTCTTTGACGGCTTGGACCTTAAGGGAGTCCACACAAATCCCTTGTTAAGACACGATAAAACCTAAGAGTCTTCCTGCGCTGATGCAGAAGAAATAGTTGAGGGGGTTCAAGCATAGGTTGTATTGACGACATCATTGGAATACCAATCACAGATCCTCAAGATGGTTTGAGCACTTCTTGGAGCGAACGGTCAGGTCATCCAAGTAGGTGAGGATAAGGTGTGCCAAGTCATGAAATATATAGTTCATGGCCCTTTGGAAGGTGGCTCCAATGATTTTTATACCAAATGGCATTACCTTGTATGTGAATGTGACCCAGGGGGTGGTGAACATGGTTTTGTATTGGTCTGTGTGGCAGATTTGAATTTGGTTGTATCCAGAGAATCCATCCATGAAGGATAAAGCCTCGTGTCCTACACAAGCATCGATGACTTGGTTGATGAATGGAGTGGGATAACTGTCTTTGGGTCAAGCTTTGTTCAAATCCATAAAATTGGTACAAATGCGTATGGTGCCCTGTTTTTTCATAATGGGAATAGGGTTAGAAACCTAAGATGTGTAAGCGACAGTGTAGATAAACCTGACTTTGTGAAGCTTATTGATTTCTTTTTTAATTTCTTCTTCCTTTGATGGGTACATTTGACGCTGTTTCTGGCATACTGGAGGTATGCCAGGCCAAGTGTCGATATGGTTCTCTACGATGGTGGGAATAAGCCTAGGCATTTTTTAGTAGTCCCACACGAAGATATATCGATAATATTGTAGTAATTGGGCATAAGAGGCTATTTCTTCTAGAGAGCATGTTTCCCCCAGTGAGATTTCTTCGACCTTTGCAGGATTTTGGGATATGTTCACCTTGACGGTAGGTGAGATGTTTGACATATTTCCTTCCTTGAACGTTTCGGGTGCTGGGATGGGGTTTTTTAACCAACCGAATTTTCTTGATGGGAGGAAATATTTTTATTCAATTGCATAAATATCTTGTTCTTTTGTCTTATTAAGACTGAACGTATGCTTGGGGAGAAAAAGTGAATGGTGATGCATTGCATCCCATGGATAATCTGGCTCCATCATTGCCTCTAGGATGTCCTCATTTGAATGAAATAAGGACCATAAGGGGGATTGATCCTGCGCAAGGTTATGCTAAATAGGTTCAATCTGCATGGAGCTAGTTGAGAGACACGAGAAGGATTCCATAGTCGATGTTGTGGAACCAGACGCGGTCGACAAAGTGTAGACAGATTAGTTTTACACTGTTGTAGGAACAACTATTCTTGTAGCTACAACTGAATCGACATCTATGGAAAATGAGCAGACAAATCAATTCATAGTTTTGATACATGATGATATGAATCGTATATGGTGTATCATGTCGTCGGCATTTGTTGGGGTAAGAATCTCCATGATGGGAGTTTTCGTAAGTGCAAGGTTGGGTTCCCTGCTAGGATGGTCAACTTCCTATTGGTGGAAATTGTGCCTGGTGTAGAGGTGCCTGAATGTTTCCATTAGTGGGCATACCCTTAGTTCAAGGTTTTGGCCAATGAAAATGGTGCATGGTATCACTATGCCAATTGAGTAGATTGTATGGGAATTAACACTACTCATCGTCCCATATATGGATGCTTGGAAAGGATTTTTTGTAGAAGAGGAGGTCTTTTGCTTCCATTTTCGTGTTGTTGGCTTGGGTGTGTCTAACTCTTTGGGGGAGTGTAGACTCAACGTTGTTCTTTCTGCTCTTAGCTTGGGGAGATGCTCAAATTTAATTAAATGATGAAATTGTGATCAAATTCAGCAATAATTATGCATGATCTTCTCTTGGTTAGAGAAAAGTCTCTATGGCTGAGAAGAGACTGTGCAAAAATTGCTTGCGAGGGGCTTTAGTTATTTGCATTGATTGACTCGGTGGTCAATCCGGTTGCACAGTCCGCATGTTATCCTAGGTTTGGCCCGGGTCCTCATGCAAAAGAAAAATCAGAATACAAAGCAACCCATCACCTTCTTCAGTATAACCATAAGAGACACATCCTTGCAGTATAACATCATTGAGAAATAGGCCTTGGCATTAGTCAAAGCATTGAACGACTTTTGGGTCTACATTTTACATTTTCATGTCATTTCATATGTTCCAAACGTTGTTGTCAAAGATGTGCTTACACAAAATGATCTTGAAGGGCAACGAAGTAAATGGATTGCTTATATGTTAGAGTATGACTTGGAAAACATGTAATGAAGTCCATGAAAATGACATCTCATTTTCATTTTGGAATCAAAATAGGTTGCAACAAACCAACTAGATGCTTACACTTTTCTTTCACCTACTGGTAGTCCAAACATCTTGCATTAAACTCAATCACCTCTTTCTTTAGATTCAACCAATAACAAAACTTCCTAAGATCTTTGAAAGTCTTTTGGTATCCCAGATGGATTGAATACAGAATTCCATCAAACTCCCTCAATATAAGCTTCTTGAGCTCACTGCTATCTCGTACATAAATCATGTTCCTGAATCTGACCAAGCCATTTTCTGTGAGGTGATACTCATCATCCCTATCACCTTCACTCTGTTGTTGCAATCTCTACTTTAGCTACTAATACTTCTCATCATGTTTCCCTGCATGTAATATTCACTCCTATAAATATGTCCCATAAGAGCTCACAACTAAAATATGATTTACCTGCAATCTCCTACTGAGAGCATCTGCAACCTTGTTCTCCTTGCCCTTGATGTATCTGATCTCAAGGTCAAACGCATTGAGGGTATCCAACATCTAGCTTACTTGAAATTCAGATTATGTTGGTAAATAAGTACCTTTGTCCACTATTATCACTCATTAATATGAACATCATGACAAGAAGATAATGTCTCCACATCTTCAATGCATGGATGATAGCTTCCAACTCAAGATCATGATTCACATAGTTCCGCTTGTGCTCATTCAACTTCCTTGACTCATAGAAAACCACGTATCCTTTCTGCATCGAGAATCCACCATGTCCTTCCTTACAAGCATCTGTACATACTGAAAACTACTTATCAGGATCTACAATCTTCAAGGCTAGAGAATTTGTAAGAAAATGCTTCAAATACTCAAAAATAACTGCACACTTTTCAATGCATTCAAACTTCTTCCATTTCCTCTGTATAGTTGTAATAGGACAGCCAATCTTTGAGAAGTTCTTTATGAACCTCCTATAATAACATGGTAGTCCCATGAATGATCTAACTTCATCCAAATTCCTAGGAGTTTTCCACACTGTGTTAGTGTGTTTGGTGCACGAACGTAAAAAAATCACACCAACTTAAGAGGTGTGGTTTTCCCTCTTAAGTTATTGGTCATAGGCAGAAAATATATGGAATCAAAAAAGTTAGTGGAGCATGCTAGAACATAAACATACTAGATAGAGAAATAGCATGCATATTCAAACATAAAAATTAAACTAAAACTAAAACAAATAACACAAAATATCTGAATAGAGTCAAACAAATTCAATAGTCCAAACGACAGTGCTTACGTCCCCTATTATTGAGTGTTGGTAGGAAATGAGGATGAAAATTTAACCCACTTGCCAAGGGGCCCTTAGAACTTGTGGTTATAAGTCCCGATGCAAGGATGTCTTTACTTTCGAGTTGCCTTGGCATAAAGTCTCCCTCTTTATACTATGGTGGACTGGAGTTGTTGGATGGCCAACAAATGGGTCCCCTCTATCTCTGCTCCGAATCCCACACTGTTGGTATTGCTTGGGGAAATTATGGCTAGCATAACAATGTGCTCTCAAGTTTCTCATCTCTTGGTGGCCTTTTATATGATTTCAAATCCTCCTTCCCTCTCTTGGTACATTGTGTATGGTGACCCAAGAGAGGAGGGTGATTCCATTATGTGTATTCCATTGTGTCCTCCCTTGATGTCCTAAGGAGGCTTGGGTGGTTGTCCTTAGGAAACTTCAAGTGTGGAATCAATGTCCTGGAGTGTTCTTTTTGTGGTCCTGGAAAGTGACTTCCTTCACTCCTAGGATTGCATGCTTTTTGGGTCAAAAGGTGCACAAGGGCGCGCTTATCGAAGGATTTTGCGCACAAAAGAATTTTTGACTAGTTCAAATTTGATTTTTCCTCAGACCTTAGAGATTTTTTAAATACTTTCAGAGTCTCTAATGTCTCTTAGCCTTGTAAACCCTTCTGCCTAAAATTAAATAATGTCTTCTTTGCTTGTACGATTTTCCAGTGATAATAGTTTCCCCCTAATGTGTGAGGTCTAGGAAGAATTATATAGCCAATATACATTATAGTTTCTTTTATGTATATTGTGCGTAGAGAGAGAGACCTGTGTGTAACTCGGAATTGGAGACACCCTGCACCGGTTCGAAGAACGACCATGTCCTATGGGACCCTTATAAGAAAATATAATACAATATATAAAAAAATTCTATGAGGCGGGCATGTCCCATGCTCATAATGCTATGGCCAGTTAAAAAAATCTATTTGAGAAATACATGCTTTGTCTGTGTCACTAATATGGTAGTGATATGTTGGTTGATGACGACGACTGTTGATGCCCTCAGGGGAGTTTTTTCTTTGAAAATAGGTGGAATGTGGCACCCATATGCATAAACTTGTATGGCATATAACTATGCATTGTACGCATAGGTGTTGGATGGGACCTTCCCGTGTAAGCATTGTTGAAAAAGACGCTTATGAAGGCATGGGTCTTTGACAAATTTGATTAAAGTGTAATGGTTGTAAGGTATCATACCATATTGACATGAAAGCTTGTGTTGTAGTTGAATGTCAGGAGGATCGATGACATCTGTGGGCAATGATGTCTCCCACAGTGCCACCCGAGGATGCCCCTTTTATGGAAAATAGGTGTTGAAGTCGACAAAAAGGAAGCCTCAACCGAACAAGAGGGTCACTGATTCAGGGGATCATGATCCTGGATGTGATGGGTTTAACACAGGCATGATGGCGAGGGATGACTTAAAACTAATGATGGGGATTTAGTGGCCCAAGGTCGGAGTATAAAAAGTATCTTGGCGGTAGTCACAACTATTTCTGATGGGGAAATCCATGGAGTCGGTAGGACTTCCAGGGTGGGTATAAATTGGTTATGAATGTCTTGGTGGATTTTACATGAGGGTGTGATACTACGACCAAGGGTGACTAGGGACTGCTGCCATGGGGGAAAAATGAATGAGTGGGTGGTGGACATAGTGAGTCATTTGTGGTCTTTTTACACTTACCAAAAGAGTAAAATAATTAGGTTTGGTTTGTATAAAACATAGAGACAGGTGCCCCAAAACATGAAATTTTTCACTCACTGATTACATGAGGAAGGTTTTTTACTGAGGGTGGGGGCCCCATTGGTTGGTCTCATGTGTGAGGTTGATGAAGCAGATGAAAAAGTATCACAGACGGGATTATGTGGATGGAGGTATGGTAGGTCAACTGCGAGGCACTATAGTGCACTTTCAATCTACTTGCACAACTTGGTCGTCCGGGAAAGGGGTTTTATTTTGTATGGTAAAACTTGACCTTATGCATGGTGGATGAATGGGCATGAGGTGCTCCTCGGACTATAGAGGTATGGCCATGGCATTACTATTTTTGTGATAAATGGTCTACTTTGGGTGACGAGCGCCATGGAGGGGAGGCTCTATCGACCAACGAGGATGCTTATCATGTGCAGGGTGAGGTGATGATAAACACTATATGGAACCTATGGTTAATTTCTAATGGAGAAATGATGTTAGGATATGCAAATTTTTTTGGGACTCTATCATGCTGGGGGTAGAATGATACCTACTCTTGGAACTTTCAATGGATGGAGTTGTGGATGTTTTGCGATATTTTCTGTAAAAACAACTACCTCAAGTGAAAGCATCTTCTTTATCCAATATTATTGCAAGACATGAGCTTTTTAAAAAAGAAGATGAGAGAAGGCATTCCTGTCGATGCTGAAAATTTGTTTTTCTGGGAGTGCGAATGTGCAACATCACCTCTATTTGTTATGGATTGTTGATCACAATGCTGCTTTCGGTTCGGAGAATGGACCTTCTAAGCTCTCGTTATGGTCCTCCAAAGTTTTTGAAAAGGGAAATATATAGGTGAATATGGCCCTAATTCAATTCATTTGTGCTTGTTGAGTTTTTTGAGAGGTGAGAGGCTTCTGCGGAGCAATTCTTACCGTTGCAGTTAGCCTGAGCACCAGGGATTAGTGATATCATGCCTAGGTAACCTCCATGACGTCCTGAACTTTATTTTTTTTAGTCTGAGGGTGCCAGGGTCCATACAAAACTGGTTTGTATGAATTATGAGCCATTTTTACCCTAGATTGCACGGGCGATCAGGGTAAGAGCGCGCCTTCTGCGCACAATTTTTAGGGTTTTGCGCACCTTATGCACGCTTGTGAGAAATACAGGAGGCCTTCAGCATGCATGTTTGAGGAATAGGTGCGCAAAAGGCTGAGGCAAATTTTTAGATATTTTGCCTATTTTTTGATGTTTTTTCTGTTGCTGATGGGTTCCTGTTTGGATGATAGGATGTTGTGGAGGGAGCGGGATTGGGCCGTTCTCCATACTGCATTAGCTATCAACGGTTAGGCGCACCAAGAGTTGGCACAATGGGGGCTCCTAAATTTTGTGGAGAACGAGCTTCTTCGGTCATAGGAATGCTTGCTGCGTTACTTGATCGAGCATTGGAATAGGCGGCACAAATTTTTTTTGCTGCGTGAGACCGACCTTGCTATCCATCCTGAGACAGGTATATATTTTGTGACCAGGCTACTACCTTAGGGTGAGGCGTTGCGATATCCACTCCCTTCTAGGAGGGTATATTTTGAGAGGTTCTGGGTGCATCATTATGGTGGGGCGCCCCTTACGTAGGGGTGCATAGCCATTGCCTCGGTGACAGACTCGGATGAGCGGTGCGCTTTGGCAGATATCGTGCGACCTGCAGGGTTGTTGGCTCCACATCGAGCATTGAGCCCATAGGTTGGAGTCTTACACTGGCTGAGGGTCAGGCACTTTTTCTATTTTTCCCACTTCTTCTATGATGGGATGGTGGCACAACTTTACAAGATCTGGGATGGATCGAATCTGTTTGCATACACCAATATTCTATGCAACATCATGTATGATAGGGTGGTGTTGTTGAGACCTGTGGTGGCGGTGCCTGCTTGGGGGCCAAAGGAGCCTCGTATGAGGAGGTGGGCTCCTGTGATGCTGCTAGGAGGTGGGGGTATGATGGGTCGTTACTGGAATGCCACGACGGAGGCCTGGTTTGAGGCCAACCCCAAGATGTTTCTACCATTCCCATATGTAGGGATGGACTTTTTGGGGAATCCATATATGGGTCTCCCTCCTGGCTATGTTTGGGGTCCAGAAGGTACATTTTTATGTATTCTACATTTATTTGAGTATATATGTTTTTATGTTTTTTCATGGTGACACTGACATATTTTTTATTAGTCTTGTAGATGTTGGCGAGGTAGGTCACCCTGTGGCTTGATTGGTTGGCCATGGTCCTCTTAGGAGACCTCAGGGAGGTCATGGGGGGCTGGGAGGAGATCCTGCATAGCCTTAGGGTCATGGACCTAGTGGTGGGGATAGCCCTTCGGGGGAGGGTAGCAGCTCAGCTACTACCGAGGCTATGACTGAGCGAGTTCGTGCCGATGTAGAGGTGGCACGTGCTGATGCAGCGGAGGCTCGCATTATTGAGCTGACCATGCGGGTGTCACTTCTGGAGGATGCCTGGGAGCGAGTGGACCAATTGACCTAGGGGATGATTTCTCGAGGCTTTCTAGATGACCTCGAGGAGGTCTGGCTAGAGATGCTGATGGCTAGGAGAAGGACTATCGGCCTGTTCGATGTCGGGTGGCAGTCTCAGTTTTGACGGTTGCTCTAGTAGTGGTACCGAGAGTAGCAGTGGGTCCAAGTGCCTCACCTAGGGGAGCACCGCCCTAGAGTTTATTTGTACATGGGGAAATCACCCATTATGAGGATGCTTCCCCTATTTTTTGATGACTTTTTGTGTATGTTTTTGGGCTAACTGATGGGTCAGAGATACTATTTTTGTACTTAGACACATACTCTATGATATATATATGAGATATATTTTTTACGGATCTACATGGCATGTTTAAGGATTTATGTTATGTTGATGGATATCTATTCTTTCTATGTTTTTTTTTATGTATGATGGTTTATTCAAGATGCATTCTAGTTTAGAATATTTTTAGCTATGCGATCAACTGTTTGGTTTTGACTCCTTGGTACATGTGTAAATGTAATGTAGTCAAATACGAGAAAATATTTTCTAAATAGATTTGAATCTCTTATCTCAAATGTTTGGTTTAACTGCGACACTAATAATTGGGAATCAAGGTAGACATACATATGTTGTATGCCTTGATGAAGGGCATCACACATAAGTCTGATGACACCATCATATTCTGCTTGATTGTTTGTTGTTGAACCGATACACACACTGTTGGTGAATATTGGTGATCGATTAGGGTGATAGATGACCTAAGTAGCTGCTGCTAAACTTTGAGACCATCTTGATGCTCCATCAGCAAATTCAAAGTAAGGTTTAGGTTGGTAATCCATTGTGGCACTCAAGTGCATTTTGTAATAAGTATTTTGGTCAAAAATTTAAAGTGGTTGGGTTTGTGTATGTTAACTCTAGGGTAGGGCCTGCTTTGCCCTTATGCCCGGTAGAACTTCTTGAGGTAAAAGCTGTTGACAGGGTTGCTGAGGCATTTCCTATCTAGTTTCGTCAAGATTTATGCCCCCTGGTGGGGGGTAATGTTTTACAATGTAGGGGCCTTTCCACAAGGTTTCAAACTTTCATGGCCCTAGGGCTTCTTTTCCAACATCATACCAGAGGACTAGTTCTCCCTTGGTGAATGAGCGAGGGTTGATGTGGTGGTCGAATGATGATTTTACCCTTTTCTTATGGGCCTTTTTGTGCTAAAGTGACTGTCGTTGGCTTTCATTGACAAGCTCTAGTTGTACTAGACGTTTTTCTAGAGGATGGGGATAATCAAGGAGTTCAATGGCAACATGAAAATTTGGGATCTCGCGTTCTATGGGAATCACGGCTTTGACCCCATATACCAAGTGGAATGGATCAAAACTAGTGGGTGTCTTCACAGCCATGTGGTATGCCCATAGGGCGGAGAAGAGCATATGGTGCCAGTTGGTTTTATGGTTATTCACCATGCATTGTAACATAATTTTGAGTACTTTGTTTACAACTTCTACTTGTCCGTTGGATTGGTGGTAGTATGGTGAAGCGAATTCATGGGTGAATATGAGGTGGTGAGATATATCCTCGAAAACTTCATTCTCGAAGTGTTTCCCATGGTCAGAGACTAACTCTTTGGGAACATTGAACTAGGCGATCATGTGGTTAAACAGAAATCGAGCGACAGTTTCTGCGGTGTTGTCGTATGTGGGCATGACCTCTGCCCACTTGGTGAAATAATTGACAGCCACTATGATGTATTTATGGTTGCCCAATGATGCGAGATTGCAAGTGATGAAGTCAATTTCCCATTTAAAATAGGGGCTGGCGATGATCACAGGGTGCAGAGGAGCCGGTGGGGCTCTTGCTTTATGGGCGAAGCGTTGGCATCGCTTGCATCTCTTGACTGTTGTAATGCAATCGTGAAACAGGGAGGGCCAAAAATATCCTGCCTGTAGGACTTTTTGGGCAGTGGACATTCTAGATAGGTGGCCACCCGAAGAACCTCCGTGGAAGTCATTAAGGGCTTGTTCCACTTGGTCATGAGTGAGGCATCAACGTAAAATGGTGTCGATGCCTTGTCGGTACAAGACATCTCCCATGAGGAGATATCGGGGGACTTGTTGGCATATGTGCTAATGGCCGTCTCGAGTGAGATGAGGTCTGAACTTTTGAGTTGATATGAAGAGGAGAATGTCTCCGTACCAAGGGTCGTTAATTTCTACGAAGAAGATATGTGCATATGGTAGCGAATCATTCACTAGTGATCCCTTGCCAATCTCTTGGGAGGTCCGTAATGAAGTCTACTAAGGTAAGCGCCTTTTTTATTTTAGGGGAGAAAAATTGTAACTTTTATTCTTCGAGAATGACTATATAGAGGGCATACTTATGGTTCATTAGGTGGCGTGTGAGATGGTATTTGATGGGATTACTATCTGCAATGACCATAGTGGTTTTTAGGATGATGTAGTGGAAAAGCTTCTAGAATGCATGTATTAATGCTAGGGTAGTATTTTCTTCAGGTTCATATCTTAATGTTGGGCCTGATAAGGTTTTGTTGATATAATATATTACGTGCTTCTTCCCATATGGGCCTTCTTGGATCAAAACTCTGGCCAATATGGACTCTGAAGCTGGTAGATACAGGATATAATATTTGTCATAGTCTAGGGGACTAATGAGTGGTCCCGAAGATAAAGTTTCTTTCAGTGCATCAAAAACATTTTGGGCATGATCATCCCATTTGAATGGGATGTCTTGGCGAAGGAGGCATAGGATCCCTTGAGTGAAAGTGGCATAATCTGGGACGAAGCACCTCAGAAAATTGGCCTTCCCCTGCAGGCTTTGAGGTTGCCTGAGGGTTTGAGCTAGAGGTACCTCTTTGACGACTTGGACCTTGAGGGAGTCGACACAAATCCCTTGTTAGGACATGATAAAAACTAAGAGTCTTCCTGCGCTGATGCAGAAGACATAGTTAAGGGGGTTAAAGCATAGGTTGTATTGACGAAATCATTGGAATACCAATCACAGATCCTCAATATGGTTTGAGCACTTCTTGGAGCGAACGGTCAGGTCATCCAAGTAGGTGAGGATAAGGTGTGCCAAGTCATGAAATATATAGTTCATGGCCATTTGGAAGGTGGCTCCAATTTTTTTTATACCAAATGGCATTACCTTGTATGTGAATGTGACCCAGGGGGTGGTGAACATGGTTTTGTATCAGTTTGTGTGGCAGATTTGAATTTGGTTGTACCCAGAGAATCCATCCATGAAGGATAGAGCCTCGTGTCTTACACAAGCATCGATGACTTGGTTGATGAATGGAGTGGGATAACTGTCTTTGGGTCAAGCTTTGTTCAAATCCATAAAATTAGTACAAATGCGTATGGTGCCTTGTTTTTCATAATGGGAATAGGGTTAGAAACCCAAGATGTGTAAGCGATGGGGTAGATAAACCTGACTTTGTGAAGCTTATTGATTTCTTGTTTAATTTCTTCTTCCTTTGATGGGTATAGTTGACGCTGTTTTTGGCATACTGGAGGTATGCCAGGCCAAGTGTCAATATGGTGCTCTACGATGGTGGGAATAAGCCCAAGCATTTTTTAGTAGTCCCACGCGAAGATATATCGATAATATTGTAGTAATTGGGTATAAGAGGCTATTTCTTCTAGAGAGCATGTTGCCCCCAGTGATATTTCTTCGACCTTTGCAGGATTTTGGGATATGTTCACCTTGACGGTAAGTGAGATGTTTGACATATTTCCTTCCTTGAACGTGTCGGGCACTGGGATGGGGTTTTTTAACCAACCGAATTTTCTTGATGGGAGGAAATATTTTGATTCGATTGCATAAATCTCTTGTTCTTTTGTCTTGTTAAGACTGAACGTATGCTTGGGGAGAAAAAGTGAATGGTGATGCATTGCACCCCATGGATAATCTGGCTCCATCATTGCCTCTAGGATGTCCTCATCTGAATGAAATAGGGACCATAAGGGGGATTGATCCTGCGCAAGGTTATGCTGAATAGGTTCAATCTGCACGGAGCTAGTTGAGAGACACGAGAAGGATTCCATAGTCGATGTCGTGGAACCAGACGTGGTCAACAAAGTGTAGACAAATTAGTTCTACACTATTGTAGGAACAACTATTCTCGTAGCTACAACTTAATCGACATCTATGGCAGATGAGCAGACAGCTCAATTCATAGTTCTGATACATGATGATATGAATCGTATATGGTGTATCATGACGTCCGCATTTTTTGGGGGAAGAATCTCCATGATGGGAGTTTTTGTAAGTGCAAGGTTGGGTTCCCTGCTAGGATGGTCAATTTCCTGTTGGTGGAAATTGTGCCTGGTGTAGAGGTGCCTAAATGTTTCCATTAGTGGGCATACCTCTAGTTCATGGTTTTGGCCAATGAAAATGGTGCATGGTATCACTATGCCAATTTAGTAGATTTTATGGGAATTAACACTACTCATTGTCCCATATATGGATGCTTGGAAAGGATTTGTTGTAGAAGAGGAGGTCTTTTGCTTCCATTTTCGTGTTGTTGGCTTGGGTGTGTCTAACTCTTTGGGGGAGTGTAGACTCAATGTTGTTCTTTCCGCTCTTAGCTTGGGGAGATGCTCAAATTTAATTAAATGATGAAATTGTGATCAAATTCGCCAATAATTATGCATGATCTTCTCTTGGTTAGAGAAAAGTCTCTGTGGCCGAGAAGAGACTATGAAAAAAATACTTGCGAGGGGCTTTAGTTATTTGCATTGATTGACTCGGTGGTCAATCCAGTTGCACAGTCTGCATGTTATCCTCGGTTTGGCCTGGGTCATGCTTGGTTGGTGCGTTGTCCCAGTTTTCCCATCACGCATGTGTGGGTGTGGGGTCATTGGCCTAGGGGTGATGTACTTTTTATATCATTTGAGGAGATCGTACCATTTTTTCTCTATTGTTTGAATCATATCAATGAGAGGACGAACTCGCGGGATATAGGTACAACACTATCCACAGTGATTGCCCTAACATACTGGGCAAAATAGCCTAGATATGGTGGTCCCGTTGTGCTCAGTTTGTGGTATGACAGGGTATCAACTTCGTAATGCTGCTAAATCAGGGCAAGTGGTGACCACATGATTGGGCGTTTTGCATAACATGCATGTTGGTCTTCTCTGTAGAGAGTGGTTGGGGGTAACTAGGGGTTCCCTGATTGGTTGCTTTTCAGCTGACAATAATAGGATGGATCTGCTTGTCACATTTTCTTGGGTTGTCAAGCTATTCATGGATTCCGAGTCTATGCCATATTCCTAGGAGAGGTGGACTATAGCTGAGCATAAACTAGCGAGTGCTAATCGAAATTGAGGGATATAGTGGAAATTTTCCAGAAGGTGGTTGTCGGTGCATAAAGGACATGTGAATGGCATTGTCCGTAAGCCAACGTAATAAACCTGTTCTATGGGATACCATCTGTGAATGATTTCCAGGGCTGAAAATTCTTTGATGAAGTGACCACGTTCATCGCACAATGTCAACGTATGATAGGAGGGTGAAATATGAATGAGAGTATTTCTGGTGATCGTCATTCCCCCTATAGGTACAAGATGGTACGAGGTTCATCTCCAGATGACTGGGTGGATAGATCCTCTTGATAGGATCACTCGATGGTTTGTAATGCGTCCCTATATCATGGGACTTCTGGGCAATGATGGGTATAGCACCCATAATTGTTGCAGATAGCGCATGCGTGATTGTTACACAATGATTTTCCTTTAAATTTCGTGGCAGGTTCCTTTTTACGGGATGATGGTGTCGCAATGTCTGCCTTAGAGCTGAGGAGCGGTTTTAATTCATCCATCTCTGGGAAGATATGGGTAGGGTGTCCTATTACATCGCATATGGCGCAAACTGGTGATTCCCGTTGTGGGTTGGGATTTTCCCGCTTCTTTCCTCTTCTCTAATTTTTCTTAGCCGTAATCATCGATTTTTCAATGGGAGTTTCCTTTGCAGGGATGTTTTTGATCATTTCCTGAATGGATGGGGCCTCCTCGAGACTTAGGGGCTTTAACCATGTGGCAGTGATGTGTGTGGGTCTTGTGCTAGTAGGGGGAATGAGATACCAAACTGGTATTGAAAACGATATGTTTGGTAACACCACTGTTTCCAAAAACTGCTGGGATACAAAACTAGCTAGGGGTAGAGGAAAGGGGTTTGGGAAGTGGCGTAGGCTAGAGAGGCTACCGTGGCCAAGGAATGAGTGTCATTACTGCTTGTGTCTGTGTCCTGACTAGCTTCGGTGCTTGATGTGGACATCATGTACACCAAAGCCCCTATGACATCCGGTGATGACTTAGGTAAAATAGGGGGATCTCCTAAGAATGATCCTAGGATGGACGATGGTTTGAACTGGCTAGGGTTAACTTCTTGGTACCGTGAAAGCGCGTCTGTGGATGTATCTACATAGGGTAGAATTACATCTGTGTTTGTTAGGGGTATTTTTCACTATGCATCAATTGGTTGACAGTAACGATGCGGTCCTCATGGGGGAACATCATAATGCAAAAGAAAAAGGAGGCTATGGTTGACATGGCATACATATAACTCTAACCAAGGAGTATATTATAGTCCAAGTGATCATCCAAGACTTTAATGTCTATAAGGACCATCTTTTCGACTAAGTAGACCAGGACATTTTGGTAGAGACTGACGGGGGTTGAAGGGTGACCATCGTATGCTCTAAGCGTGATGACTGATGGTTTTAGTTCGGGAGACCCTAAATTATGCCAAACATTCTTTGACACAATGCACATGGATGCACCCTCGTCAATGACACATTAGTGAATGGTAATATTTTGGACCGATACTAGTATCTGAAAGGCGACCATCAAAGGAATCCTAGGGGTGGCTTTGTCTAAATAAAAATCCATTAGGGGTGTATCGGCAGGGTCGATAGTGCCTAACGCAGAGAGCAAGGCTTTCCATTTCTTTGGGCATAACAATAATACTTCCAAAGTTGACATAGCAGTGAGAGATTGAGCTAGATCATCCACAATGCTATAATTATGGGCTGCTTTGGAATAGTTTCCTGCTCACCTAGTTGGTCCCTTAGCCATATTCGACAAAGGTTCAATAGGAATCTTTGATATGTTCAAAGGTGCATTTGGTGCACTGGTACTAGCTCCTGACGCTTTGGTGACTAATGGGGTGTCTTAATTTCAATTCCGTGTGTTATCACTATTATTTTTAAAGGCTAAAGAAAGAAATCATTGAGGTAACCACAAACCTACTTTGGAGTTTATGATATAGCCCTCCTAAACTTAGAGATGGCTCTCTCTATAAGATTTAGCTTTATTTGAAATAAATATTAGGCTAGTTAATAAGTACAGAGTTGGTTTGGTTGGAAATGTAGAGGAAGGCCATTGGAAAATGGAGTCAAAGAGGCTTGGGTGATCAATTTCCAGAAGTATAAAGTTTAAGTGAAACAGGGCAAGGTAGACATTACTATTGGATCCTTTAGATTTGGATTAAATGTAATAAAAGAAGAAGGGAGACTCAATCAAAACTAGGGAGCATTTAAGAATTCCCTAATCTGGATATAAGAATAGAGGTTCAATCGAAAATAGGAAGAAATGAAGAATTACCTAATATAGATATCAGAAGAAAACATGTAAATTACTAACAATTAAAGTCAGAGTGTATGATCTCAACATATTTTGTAGTAATACTCCTGTTAGACAATTCAAAATTAAGAAAACAATAATATGGAAATAAAGGAAAGCACATATACAGTGAGGAAAAGTTCACCAATGGATATGTCACATGAATCCTGAAATACCTGCTCTTTTATTAATGAAAATAGTCACTTAAACTCAGTGAACTGCATCACACTGAATGGTGAGGTTACAAATCCCAACCAACACCACCAATACTTCAAAAACAGAAGTATTTATACAAAATTTACAAACTTTTTATAATAAATGTTGTCTCTAATAGACATGACATTTTTAGACTATAGATGAACTAAAAAGATATAACTTTCGCAGATTAATAGTTCTGGTGGAATGTGATGTGAAAATGTTGTTTCTGTGGAAGTGGGAGCATGTAGGATGTGGACCCAAATTTGTGGCTGTGCTGGCAGATGAAATAGCAGATGCAGATGTATCTCTCTTTATCTTAGTAATTTACTCAATTGCTTGTTGATCCTCTGACTGCCTTACTGTTTTATTGTCCATTGGTGTCACAAAATATTTTGGAAAATATATAATAATATATATATTTGAATAATATTTCCAAAATATTATAAATGAAATTTATAATTAAAATTCTACAAAAACCTGTGTTGTTTCCAATTTGTTTTCTCTTTCCATGAATTCACAAAACCATGTGTAGTTTTTGTTTCTATTAATCCCTCTGTAAATTAATTTTACCTGCATGTAAATTCCTTTTACCTTTGTAGAATACCTCGATGGTTTTTCAAAACCATGTGTTTATTTGTATGGTTGGGAGAGTATTCTCACTTTACTCTTTTACTTTCACCTGCACATTAATTTCATATGAAATTTTCCCTTTTAATAATTTCATGGCATCCTTGAATTTTATTTCATGTATTGCTATAAAACTATTTTATCTTTGAAATCTCATTCCACAACCTTAGTCTCATATTGCCTGTAACTATATAATTTTACCTCAAGTATGGTTTCACCCATAGCTCTGAAATATTACTGCATTCTCATATCTCTGTATTTCACTTGAAATTAATCCACCCTATATTCCCACCACAATTTCATAAGATTTAAAATAAAAACAATTAATTGTTTTTGCATGGGGAGCAAGTCATATGTGGTATTTGGAGGAGTGCGATAGAATGTGGGAGTGATAGCTGGTAATACTCGGTAAAAGTAAAACTGCCCATTTCACACTCGAAATTTTAAACATCGAATGATTGGGAATGCTATATGGAACTACGACCGTTGCATATGTGGAGGATGATCAGATGGTCTGAAGAGTAAAGGGATTTTGATAGGTGGGACCCTGGGTGACTAATGCGAAGGGGTCTATTATATATTGTGATGGTTTTAAGGATCTGGGATTGTAATTTAGTAGAGGGGTAAAAATATATAAAATGGGGAATAAATGTATAAAAGCTATAAGTTAAAATAATACAAAGGGCTGGGGAATATATAATTTATATGGGAATTAATATAATATTAAACTTATGGGTTATATTATCCTCCTGTATTTTATATATTTCACTAGGTGACTGTGAATTTTCTACAAACAACTAAAGATAGCATTATTTTCCTATCAGCTATCTTTAGAGATCTCACTGCTTTCATCATCCTAAGTTTGATTATTTTTCACTATATTTTCCTCTCTCTCTCCTCAAAATTTCACCCTGCTGCTCTAAAAAGGCTTCACTTTCTGGGCCTATTTGCCTCTTTTTATCACCTCACCTACACCCTCATTCATCCCCTTTTTCTCCTCTAAAACCCATTTTCCTTTCCCCTAAAAATCCCACCATAAACCCCCTTATTCATCATTTTCCTCTAAAAAAGCCTTAAATAATGTAAAAGTCCCTTTTACATTGTTTAAGTATAAATTTTTAAACCTATCAAACCCTTCAAAAACCTTATAAAAACTCTGTTTTTATGCTAAACCCGCCTTTTGCATAAATCAGGCCTTAAGCCCCTTTTGCTTAAAAACCCCAGCCCCTTCTACGCATGAGACCGTGGCTTCCACCAGTTTCTTAGCCCTTTCCCCATTCAAATAAACTCCATCACTTCATTTTTATACACCCCCGCAAAAATTATAAAAATCCCCTCCATAAACCTTTAAAAAATCAAAAGTGGTTCCCCGCTTTCCGTCATATCCGGCCAAGTCCCCACCATTGATCAGAATCTGTTCCCCTGATCCATAGGTTTTTGCGCCCTTTATCTCAACCCCGCATATAACACAACCCCGTGCTACACAAAAAAATTTCCCATGTCATCAAGCCGGGCTCACCTTCCATGAAATTCCACCGGCCATTCACCTTGCGCCAGTTGTTTCTAGGCTGCTCCCTCCATACCTGTGCGCTGGTCCTCCAATCCTTCCACACTGTCGATCTCACTGCTTGAGATTTGATGGCCAAGACTCTATATCGCGCAAAAACTAATAGAGGGTTTAATAACGCCTAACCTACGTGAAATAGGCGATATTTTCCTTTCCATGTGACAATCACCTAGTGTAATCGCATCCAATTGACCCAAAACCATTCACTGCCCTCAACGCGCGTGATAAGCCACCCCGGTTTTACGAAACTGCCTTCTTTCTTCTCGTGCCAAAATTCAAATCCGTTCATCCCCGATTGAATTTCCCCAGGTTCTGCCTTCGCAACCATGCTCATGCACCTTCTCCTCCTCTGCAAATGCCTTCTGACCACCTTGAAACCCTGAAAATGCAGTCAACCTAATCCTGTATGTTTTTAACTAAATGGTTTGTATTTGGTTTAGGTTTTAATGGTAGAAAGGGTCTATCAAGCCCTCCCACAATTCAAAATTATGGATGAAACCCTGGGTGACGATCTAGGGGTTTGCATCTGAGTTTAAAAAGGGAGATCAATGGCCCTGTATGGGTTAATCAATGATGCCTGATGATCATCAATGAGCATTCAACCTTTCAGCCATGAAGAGGACCACATTCCTACACACATACGGTCAAAGGAGTGGTGAAATAAAATGAATAACAGAAGGATTAAAAGGCTAATTCAAGACCAAAGGATAAAATATAGGATTAGCCATGAAGACAACGATTAAAGGATGAAAGTAAAAGGTTTAAAACAAAGAATAAATAAATATAAAGTCAGTGATTAAAGAAGAGAAGATAGTGAAACAAATTATAAAAGTTAAATCAACGTTCAAAGGCCTAATAAAGAGTTTTATGATTAAACAAAGATATACTAACCCAAAGACAGTTTCAGATAAATCAACAAAGGGGCAATTACTTCTCCAAAGACAAATTTGCCACCTACAAAATGTTTTCTTTCAATAAAGGCATCAGGAAGTTATTACACAGTCAGAGATATTTTGAAGTAGCTCAACAATTATTACAAAGTTATTACAAAGCCTTTAAAGTCAAATATTTCACTAAAATAACTGAGAAGTTAAGAAAAAGTTATTATTTCAGAGTAACTCTTTCAGATATTTTTTCCTTGGCGTTGCATGGTTTCGAAGGTCAAAAAATCATTAAATCTGTAATAAATAAAATTTAAACACCCTATTTTGGTAGCACCTCCACATTTTGCATATAAATATTGCATATGAGCTTCATTTTAAATGTTGGTTACTTGATGGTTATTGGATTGGTTTCTGCTACTAAGCTAGTTGAGGAATGCTAGATTGAACTGAAGAAAGCTCTGAGTTGCAGAGAGCTATTGTACATGGAGTATTGTAACTGGTTTGATCATCAATAATACAAGCACATTCACAGGATCCTTGAGCTATATCAATGGTGAAGTTTTCCTAAATTGTCATCTTTTTCCGTTATGTTTTTCCATTATGTCCATCTTTCTCTGATAAAGAAACAAAAGTTTTAGATTAGGATTTGTTGTTTCAACACCCTATTTTTGTCTATATTCTTTATATTTGTGTTTTCTTCTGCAAGGTTTGATTGGAAGATTCTTAATTTCATTCTAGTTACATTTAGCTTGTTGTCTTGGGAATGATTTAATAGAGTGAAACCAAGGAAATTGTGGTGAACCCATGCTCCTTTGAGTAAGACTTGAGATATTGTTTTTAAGACCTTTCTTTAAAGTACACTTACTAAAGTCTAAACCAGAGAGGTTTATGGTATGCCCTTCCCTTTGGTCTGCCTTGAAATATTGCTTTGAGGAGTCTTTTGAGAGTTAGTCAAAAGAAGATTATATTATTTCTGTTTGATCTTAGATCACTCTCATTGTTACCTTATATGTTTTCTTTATCTGAAAGTAGTTCTTGAATTATTGGATTGTTTTCTTAGAGTTTTTATTATTAAATTTTGTCCAAAGAATTCTATGGTTTTCCCTATCCTTTGGCTTGCTCCAAATAGTTACCTTAAAAGGATTTTCTTGTCTAAGTAGAGCTAGAAGATTCTTAACTGACTATAGCTTTGCTGCCTTCACAACTTATTACTATTTCATAACACAACCTAATATAAAGAATCCATTTGATATAGTTAGCTTGCCCTATGAATACCCTTGCAGAGTTGATGAACAATTAAATCCTTTTATGACTCCATAGCCCAATGGATTGATGTTTTCTCACAGTCTATTTTTTCATCTGAAGAATTCACTCAATCAGTTGCACCATTGATCCTTCAATCTATCATTTAATCCAACCAGAAACAACAAGTCCTTAGAACTTCATAACTAGCCTAAAATCTTAAAAAAAGAGCACAAAGATATATCAATTAAAACACCTTTATAGAGAGATCCCTCTCTGAATCCAGGAAGGCTAGGTCATAGGATTCCAAAGTGGTTTTGATGTTTCCCTTGCAGTGTTTGTTCTTGCTACTTTTGTAAATCATAGGGAACCAACATAGTGGCGACCATACTGGGAAACTGAGTAATAGATAACTTTAAGATCTTAGAAAAAATCACTTTAAAACTCAAGATGAATCAAGTGTCAACCAAGAATGGTTCATGATTGTTGATGGTGGACAACAACCAGTCCTATAAGATAAGTAAAAATCCTCCACCTGGTGACTCAATTGGTTTTTAGTAGGCCTGCTAATCCACCGATTTTCCATTGACTCCACTGGGAAACTTATTCAACCATCAAAAAATTAAACATTACCCACTCAAGAATACCTATATCTCTTTTACAGTTTGTTTTATGTCCTAAGACTATTATACCTCTAAAAACATTTCTGACTTGTTGGGTCTAAAGTCCTGGCTTCTAGAAGAATCCATACTAGATCCTATCCTGATCCAAATCCTCCTGCAATAGTTGACAATCCTGAAAGCATCCTTAGGAGGTCTCCTAGATCGGAAAATCCAATTATTGACAGACCAATCCGTAGAGCAAGTTTTGTCCCTGAAAACCTTATAACCTTGCAAAATGCCCAAGTTGACTTACCCAATATAAATAAATTATGTAGAACTAAGTCACAAAGTGGTATAGACCAAATAAACTTCGAGTCTATGAACTTACAACAGAATAATAGTAGGGAAGCCTCCCCTTCCACTCCTCCTGATTTCCATTTTCTCCAAAAATTTGTCTTCTCTCATCCTAAATCTTCTCAAAATCACTTAGTTGGTCCAAGTACTTCAGCTACACCCACCCATACATCCACTGTTCAAACCACTCCACTTCATCATCTACCTCCACTTGTTAATCCCTCATTATTTCCACAAACTCATATCATGGCAACATGGTATGCTCCCTTAGTCCTTCCTTTACCTCTAGTTTCTCTACCACAGGAATGTTAGTCCAAGATTCCATTATATGATGCAATTATTTCTAATACAACTCAAAAATATGTGGACAAAATGAATGACTACTTTGACAGACAAGAAATAGATGATGAAACTGTTAAACTTAGAATTTTTGCTCAAATCTTAGGGGGAGAAGCAAGAAAATGGTTCAAAGGCTTAACCCATAACAATATCAATGGTCTCCCTACATTTCATCAACTGTTCATAAAAAAATGGTAAGTCAAGATAAATCCCCTCCAAATCCCATCAGAATACAATGACCTTAAAAGAAATGCTGGAGAGAGTGTCCAAGATTATTGCACTAAATTCAATAGTGTTTATAATTCACTTCCTCCACAAATGAAACCTCCACAAGGATTAGCCTTAATAAAGTTTCCTAGAGGATTCGACCCAGACATGTGTTATCAATTAAGGGAGAGAGAACCCCTCACATTAGAAGATATGCATAAAGGGGCAGTAAGTATAGAAGCTAACATAAATGCCAGAAGGGCTATATTGAAAGCAGAGAAAAGGGTTACCTACAAAGATGAAGCTGGACCCTCCCCATAAGATTCCAAAATCGATAGTCTGGTTAGAACCATGGAAAGGATGATGGAGAGAATAAACATGAATGATAGATCTTATCCTAAAGAAAACCAAACAACTCCTCAAAATAAAAATCAAAATCAGAACCAAAAATTTAGAAGGAATCCCCCTCAAATTAAACAAAGAGGCCCTGATCAGAAAATCAGACCTCCTTTCCAACAAAACTATGCTGATGAAGATGAGGGAGTGGTTGAAGAAACAAAGGAGGGTCACATAAACTTATTAGGAGTAAACAACAAGGATACTTTTTTCCTCACTAAAGAAGAACAAGGCATATTTACACCCTATGATGAAGAGAGCCCAGAATTTGAAGATTACAAACAAGGCTTTGAAAATGCTATAATAGAAATGCACAGACAATATGACCTTAGGAGTAAAAAGAGTCAAGACACTCCCAAAAAGAAAGCCTTTGAAATTTTTTCTAGAAACAATTCTTAAAACATTTCTAAAAAGACAGCAGAAAATAACAAAACAGTGGCTGAAAATTTTGATAGGAAAAAAAATAGTAACAGCCAAATTAAGGACAAACATAGTGGTGACCAAAGTAGCACTAGCAACTCAACTAACACTCCTAGTAGAACCATTTTGACTGATGTTCATAATAAAAACTAGCAAGCTGAATTTGCTGAGAAGACAGTGACTAAGAAGGCTGATTTAAGCATTTAGAAAACTCAGATACCTTTCAGCATAGAGAGTGAAATTTCCAGAATCAAGATCCCTGTTCCTCTTACTGAATTAGTCACCCAAGATGTATATAAAGCCCAAATTTTGAGAGATTTAAACATAGGAGAACAAACTGATTCTGTCAATGTAACTGATGACAAGCCTGAGCTTTTGTTTGGACCAGAAGTAGAAAGGAAATTTCAAGAAGGAGGTGTTCCTCCCTTTTATGTCAGTCTAAACATCCATGATAAGATTTTGCACAATTCCATGTTTGACTCAGGAGCCTCCCACAACCTTATGCCTAAAGTAGTGATGGAGAGACTTGGCCTTGAGATAACTAGACCTTACAAAGATTTATACCCCTTTGATTCCAGTAGAGTTAAATGTCTAGGCCTAATCAAAGATTTGTGTGTAAAATTAGCACAAATACCAGACAAGAGATTAGTGATGGACATTGTAGTGGCTGATATTCCTCCTAAATATGGCATGCTCCTTTCAAGGTCTTGGGGTGCTAAACTCCAAGGTACCCTGCAAATGGATATGACTTATGCAGCCATCCCTGTCTTTAGTCAACTAAGAAGACTATATATGGAAACACACATTAAATGCATGGTTAGTAGTCAAGAAAAACCAGACAAATCCCCTCTTTATTCTATTCACACAAACCTTGACTCATTCATTCTTTACAATGATGAAAATATTAAAGAGCAAGGAGAAGGAGATGAGAAACCAGCAATATAAAGAGAGGAAAGAAAGGAGCAGTAGCCAAAACAATTTGCTAACTTAGAACATCACAACAAACATAATGAAGATCATAGGCAACAAACCAGCCATCAACATAGGATTGATCATGAAAAACAAGATAAAAATCAACTTATTGAAAACCTTGAGGAGAAAAGTAAAAATGAACATAGTGCAGATCCTAAAAAACATCATAGTGACAACCACAATAAACAGAACAAAGAGGACAGAAATGACCTTAATAACAAATATAAAATTGAAACTCTTTGGAGTATGAGTTTTGTTGGGTCTTGTAGCAAAACTGGTTCAGGAGAAAGAATATGGGTACATAACATAGAAAACAATCATGCTGAGGGCCATTCATACAAACTAAACTTTCAATGCACAAATAACATAGCTGAATATGAGGCTCTCCTCTTAGGACTACAATTATTGAAAAAATTAGGAGCCAAGAGGATAATTGTTCATGGAGACTCAAAGCATATAGAGATGATGATGTTGACCTTTTGAAAAAATTCAAAGAATATGAGCTTAACTTTGTCCCTAGAAACCAAAACATTCTTGCCAATGGTTTAGCATTTTCTACTAGTACATGTCAAAAACCTTATGAGAGAAAACAATACACAGTCCAAGTTAAGTATAGACCAGAAGTCCCTGATAATATCAAATATTGGCAAGTCTTTGAAGGAGATAAGCAGATAGAAGATTTCCTATAGTCCAGAAATGGGTTTGAAATGACCAATTCAGACTCAGAGTATGAAGGAGCCTGTCCTACTGAAGAAAAATCTTATGGAGAAGAAAATCCTAACATTGCTAATATGATTCTTGCTGATATGAATTTGTTAACTAAAGAACACCCATAGAAAACAAAGCTGAGCACTAATTTAGAACAAGAAGATTTTGAAGTGCTGCAGTTTAACACTGATAACTTGCCAAAAGGACTTGTGCCTCTAGAAGAGTTGTTCGACTTTAATGGTGTTTCCAAAAAGCCAAATATGGAACCCACTGAAACTGAAATAGAAGAGTGCAATATAGGCAATGAACTAAAACCCAAAATGATCAAATTGTCCAAAACACTGCCAGCTAATATAAAACTAAAATAACTTGAGATTTTTAGAGAATTTTTTGATTTTTTTTCTTGGATTTATGAGGACTTAAAATCATATGACACAGAGATAATTCAGCATAAGATACCCCTCAAAGAAAACCAAAAACCTTTTAGACAAAAATTGTGCAGAATAAACCCTGTGCAGTTACCTCTGGTTGAGAAAGAAATCAAGAAAATGTATGATGCTGGAATCATAGTCCCGATAATATACTCAAAATGGGTGTCCAATCTTGTATCTGTGAGGAAGAAAACAAGAGAAATATAGACTTTAGGAACTTAAATAAAGCCTCTTTAAAGGACAACTACCCCTTGCCCAAAATGGATCATATCTTACAAAGGGTAGTGGGTTCTAAGAGAATTTCTTTGCTAGATAGTTTTTCAGGATACAACCAAGTACTGGTACATCATGATGATCAACTTAAGACAGCTTTCACTACACCTTGGAGCACTTTCATGTATGTGAAAATGCCCTTTGGTTTAATGAATACTGCTGCCACATTCCAAAGATCCATGGATATTGCTTTCTTAGAAGAGATAGGCTTCTTCATTGTAATATATTTAGATGACATCACAGTCTATTCCAAAATAGATGAAGAACACCTTGCTCACTTAAGAAAGGTCTTTTAAGAATGTAGAAAGTATGGTCTATCCTTAAACCCCAAGAAAACTTTATTTGGCCCCCAAGAAGGAAAACTTCTAGGCCATATCATATTTGAAGTGGGAATAAAAATAGACCCAAAAAGGATTGAAGGAATATTGCAAATCAATCATCCTAGAAATATCAAAGAACTACAATCTTTCATTGGAAATATTAATTTCTTAAGAAGGTTCATACCAAATCTTGCTGAACACCTTAGAAACATTACAATCATGCTTAAAAGAGAAACAAGAGTTAAATGGACCATTAAAGCAAAGAAATCCTTTGAACTGGTTAAATAAGAACTCACCCAAACACCAGTTCTACTCAGTCTTGATTTTGATAAAGATTTCTTCATTTTATCCTTTGCATCAGAACATACAGTTGCTACTGTCCTACTTTAGAAAAACATAAAAGGACAAGAACAAGCCATTGCATTTTTCAGCAAGGCATTAAGAGATGCACCCCTGAAATACAACATAATGGAAAAACAAGCTTTTGACTTGATCAAAGCACTGAAAGATTTCAGATTTTACATTTTACACTCACACATCATTGCATTTGTTCCACACACAGTGGTCAAAAATATTTTAACACAAGATCCTGATGGCAAAAGAGGGAAGTGGATTACTGTTATATTAGAATATGACTTAGGAATTAGACCCACTAAACTGATCAAAGGACAACTTGCAAAACTTATGGCTGAATCAAATCTCAAAGCCTTAGATACGAATATGGTTGATGTTTTAGAAGAACAAGAAGAATGCACAACCCCTCATGTTGAAGAAGTATTGTTGAATTCTCTTTGGTATGCTGATATTTTATATGTGCTTTTCTATCTTAATGTTCCTCCTAGTTTATCTAAGACAAAGGCAAGATTCTTGAAGTTAAAAGCTGTAAATTACTGCATTATAGATAAATGGTTATATTGGAAAAATGTTAGTGGTGTATTGCTTAAATTTTTGCTTGAGAATGATGCAGAGAAGAATATGCATGAGTTTCATGAAGGGGAATGTGGAGGCCACCTCTATTGGAAAAAAAATATCAACAAAATCCTTAGAGCTGGTTATTATTGGCTCACGCTCTTCCAAGACATCCATAAATTGGTAGTTGCTTGCCACAAGTGTCAAATCTTTGAAGGCCAAAGAAAAATATTACCCTTACCTTTGCATCCTATTTCTGTTGAAGCTCCTTTTCAACAGTGGGGCCTAGACTTCATTGGGGAAATTCATCCTTCTTCATCTTCCCAACATAAATGGATCCCCATTGCAACTAATTACTTTACTAAATGGATAGAGGCCATCCCCTCTAGAACTGCCACTGATCTAGTCATCATAAATTCCTTGAAAACCATATTTTGTCTAGATTTGGTTGTCCTAGAAAGATTAGCACTGACAATGTTGTTGCCTTTAGATCCAAGAGGATGGTGGACTTTTGCCACAAATATTAGATCACATTGGGTCATTCCATAGCTCATTACCCTCAAGGTAATGGTTGGCAGAATCCTCGAACAAAATTTTGATAAACATCATCAAGAAGTTGTTGGAAGGAAATCAAAATTCATGGCACAACAAACTAGTACATGCATTATGGGCAGACAGGTTAACATGCAAGAAATCAATTGGAATGTGTCCTTATTAGCTAGTTTATGAAGTAGATGCAATTTTTCCAACAAGCCTAAGAGTGCCAGTCATGAAGCTGATCCAGGAAGTACAGTTTGAGAAAAATGACATGATTTGAAGGATAAATCAAATTGTACAGCTGCAGCAAACCAGAGAGGAGGTCTACAATAGAACACAACTAGTGCAATAAAACATCAAGAAGCTATTTGACAAAAGGACAAAAGAAAATGATTTCAACATTGGTGACAAAGTGCTCAAATGGGACTCAAGAAGAGAAGACAAGGGAAAGAATGGTAAGTTTGAAAATCTATGGAGGGGTCCCTACATCATCCATTCTGTTAGAGGCAAAAATGTATTTTTCTTATAGGAGATGGATGGAACAAAACTTTTTGGAGGTCCTGTCAATGGCAGGATGCTCAAACATTATTTCCATTAGTGATTCCTAGTTAAAAATCTCTATCCATTATATATAACATTGTTTGGATAAAATATCAGAGAAAAAATAAATAGAAAAATAGAAAAATAAAGAAAAAGAGGGCAGAAAAAGAAAAGTTACAACCCCATACCAAAAAAGAGTAAGTTCTGAAAGTGTGCAAGTCCAAATGCCACTACTTGAGAAGAGAATCCTTATTCAGTCATACAACCCAATCATGACTAAATGAGTTTTAAATTTTTGCTGATAGGTTAGTGAATGAATATTTGACAAACTGTCTAAACTTGGCTTATCAGTAGATTAGAGTAGATTAGGAAAAGAAATTGGTTCCAAAGCTCAATATGTGAACCAAGAAAGGAAGAGAGGGATAAAAATAAAATTCCAGATTTCAACCCTCAAAATTTTGTGTTAAATTTCTGCAAAATAAATTCTGTATGCAGACTTGTACAAAGTATCACTGCTCCTAACTAATCAGACTGTCTACTCCTGATTTGGTTATGTTTTCAATTTTTTGTTTTAGATTAGAGAATAAAAATCTATCATACAGCTTAATCTTGACAGATGGTTAGATTAGGTAGAGAAATAAGAGAGTTCATCAGCTTAATCTGAGCTCTTGGTTGATATAAGTGTAGAATTTTTTAGTTTCCTATTTTCAAAAGAAAATGATGTCAAGGGTTGGCCAATTCAAATGCACCGAATGAAGAAAAAATGTTAGAACAAATAGGATGGGTAGGTAGAAGTTGAGTTGAAACCATCATGTTATGATTCAGATGTTGAAAGATCACCTTTTCAAAGAAACAATTCATCAAGTTTTAAAGGAATTATATTAATGTGCAAATCAAAGAACTGGTCTACTTCTTCTAGAGATTTGATCTCTGAGGTTCTTAACACCTCTTAAGGAACTTCCCTCCCCCGCTGGAGCCATTGTTATCCTCCTGTATTTTACAGATTTCACTAGGTGACTCTGGATGTTCTATAAACAACTAAAGATAGCATTATTTTCCTATCATCTATCTTTACAGATCTCACTACCTTCATCATCCTAATTTTGACTATTTTTCACTATATTTTCCTCTCTATCTCCTCAAAAGTTCACCCTGCTACTCTAAAAACACTTCACTTTCTAGACCTGTTTGCCTCATTTTATCACCTCACCCACACCCTCATTCATCCCCTTTTTATCCTCTAAAACCCATTTTTCTTTCCCCTAAAAAGCCCACCATAAACCCCCTTATTCATCATTTTCCTCTAAAAAAGCCTTAAACAATGTAAAAGTCCCTTTTACATTGTTTAAGTCTAACTTTTAAAACCTATCGGACCCTTCAAAAACCTTATAAAAACTCTTTTTTTATGCTAAGCCTGCCTTTTGCATAAATCAGGCCTTAAGCCCCTTTTTCTTACAAACCCCAGCCCCTTCTACGCATGAGACCACAGCTTCCGCCCATTTTTTAGCCCCTTCCCCATTCAAATAAACTTCGTCACTTTGTTTTTATACACCCCCGCAAACATTATTAAAACCCCCTCCGTAAACCTTTAAAAAATCAAAAGTGGGCCCTCGCTTTCCATCATATCCGGCCAAGTCCCCACCGTTGATCAAAATCTATTCCCCTGATCCAACGATTGTTGCGCCCCCTATCTCGGCCCCGCATATAACACAACCCCGTACTACATGATAGATTTTCCCACGTCATCAATTCGGGCCTGCCTTCCATCAAATTCCACCGGCCATTCACCTTGCACCAGCTGTTTCTAGGCCCCTCCCTCCATACCTGTGCACCGATGCTCCAACCCTTCTGCATTGTCAATCTCACCACTTGAGATCCGACGACCAAGAATCTATATCGTGCAGAAAATAACAGAGGGTTTAATAACCCTAACATGCGTGAAATAGGCGGTATTTTCCTTGCCATGCGGCAATCGCATAGTAGAATCACGTCTAATTGACCCGAAACCATTTACTGCCCTCAATGTGCGTGATAAGCCACCCTGGTTTTCCGAAGCTTCCTTCTTCCTTCTCATGCCAAAATTAAAATCCATTCATCCCCGATTGAATTTCCCCAAGTTTTTCCTTCGGAACCATGCTCATGCACCTTCTCCTCCTTTGCAAATGCCTTCTGACCACCCTGAAACCCTGAAAACGTAGTCAACCCAATCCCGCAAGTTTTTAACTAACTGGTTTGTCTTTGGTGAAGGTTTTAATGGTAGAAAGGGTCTATCAAGCCATCCCACAATTCAGAATGACAGATGAAACCATGGGTGATGATCCAGGGGTTTGCATCTGAGTTTAAAAAGGGAGATCAGTGGCCCTATCTGGGTTAATCAATGATGCCTGATGATCATCAATGAGCATTGAACCTTTCAGCCATGAAGAGGACCACATTCTTGTACACAGACGATTAAAGGAGTGGTGAAAGAAAATGAAGAACAAAAGGATTAAAAGGCTAATTCAATACCAAAGGATAAAACAGACAATTAGCCACGAAGACAATGATTAAAGGATGAAAGTCAAAGGTTTAAAACAAAGAATAAATAAACAGACAATCATTGATTAAAGAAGAGAAGACAATGAAACATATTATAAAAATTAAATCAACGTTCAAAGGCCTAATACATAGTTTTATGATTAAACAAAGATAGACTAGCCCAAGGGCAGTTCCAGATAACTCAACAAAGGAGCAATTACTTCTCCAAAGACAAATTTGCGACCTACATCTTGTTTTCTTTCAATAAAGGCATCAGGAAATTATTATAAAGTCAGAGATATTTTGAAGCAGCTCAATAGTTATTACAAAGTTATTACAAAGCCTTTAAAGCCAAATATTTCAACTAAAATAACTTAGAAGTTAAGACAAAGTTATTATTTCAGAGTAACTCTTTCAGATATTTTTTCCTTGGGCCTTGCATGGTCTCGAAGGTCAAAAAATCACTAACTCTGTAATAAATAACATTTAAACACCATAGTTTGGCAAAACCTCCTCATTTTGCATACAAATATTGCATATGAGCTTCATTTTAAATGTTGGTTACTTGATGGTTATTGGATTGATTTCTGCTGCTAATCTAGCTGAGGAATGCTAGATTGAACTGAAGAAAGCTCTGAGTTGCAGAGAGCTATTGTACATGGAGTATTGTAACTGGTTTGATCATCAATAATACAAGCACATTCACAGGATCCTTGAGCTATATCAATGGTGAAGTTTTCCTAAATTGTCATTGTTTTCCTTATGTTTTTCCAGTATGTCCATCTTTCTCTGATAAAGAAACAAAAGTTTTAGATTAGGATTTGTTGCTTCAGCATCCTATTTCTGTCTGTATTCTTTATATTTGTGTTTTCTTCTACAAGGTTTGATTGGAAGATTCTTAATTTCCTTCTAGTTACATATAGCTTGTTGTCTTGGGAATGATTCAATAGAGTGAAACCAAGGAAATTGCGGTGAACCCATGTTCCTTTGAGTAACACTTGAGATAGTGTTTTTAAGACCTTTCTTTAAATTACACTTACTAAAGTCTAAACCAGAGAGGTTTATGGTATGCCCTTCCCTCTGGTATGCCTTGAAATATTGCTTTGAGGAGTCTTTTGAGAGTTAGTCAAAAGCAGATTAGATTATTTCTGTTTGATCTTAGATCACTCTCATTGTTACCTTATATGTTTTCTTTATCTGAAAGTAGGTCTTGAATTACTGGATTGTTGTCTTAGAGGTTTGCTTATTAAAGTTTGTCCAAAGAAGTCTATGGTTTTCCCTGTCCTTTGGCTTACTCCAAATAGTTACCTTAAAAGGCTTTTCTTGTCTAAGTAGAGCTAGAATATTCTTAACTGACTATAGCTTTGTTGCGTTCACAACTTATTACTATTTCATAACACAAACTAATCTAAATAATCCATTTGATATAGTTAACTTGCCCTATGAATACCCTTGTAGAGTTGATGAACAATTAAATCCTTTTATGACTCCATATCCAAATGGATTGATGTTTTCTCATAGTCTATTTGTTTAGCTGAAGCATTCCCTCAATTAGTCACACCATTGATCCTTCAATCTATCATTTAATCCAACCAAAAACAACAAGTCCTTAGAACTTCATAACTAGCCTAAAATTTTAAACAAAGAACACAAAGATATATCAATTAAAACACCTTTATAGAGAGATCCCTCTCTAAATCTAGGAAGGCTAGGTCCTAGGATTCCAAAGTGGTTCTGATGTGGCCCCTGAAGTGTTTGTTCTTGCTACTCTTGCAAATCATAGGGAGCCAACATGTTAACATAATGTTAAAGGGGTCTTTGTGAAATATGACAACGGGTGTTAGAAATGTATTTTAACTAAAATGTTAGGAATGTTTTAGGAAGATAGGTTAAGTGAAATGAAAGGGGGATATTTAAAATACACTAAGGAATGGGGGTTTGTTAAAATAATGTTGGGGAAATAATTAGCAGTGGGACCCAACAATGTTTTAGATATTTCAAACTTAGGATAAGTGGGTTTATTGGAAAAGGGAAATTAATAAAGGAGAAGGGAATTTAGTAAAAAGAGTGATTTTTAACTAGGTAAAGAGTCTTTTTTAGGAAGGGGAAAAATATTAGGGAATGAAATGTAATGAAGGGGTAACGAAGGGAATATGTAAATAAGGGGTAAGTTAGGAAACAAATAACTTAGGGAATGAGTTTGAAAGAGAAAAAATGAATAAATGGAAACTAATAAAATAGAAATATAAGGGGTTTAGGGAATGAGGGGAAATTAGTGAATGAGTTTTAATATTTAGAACTAAGATTACATAAAACTTTAGGGTAAATACCCAAAGTAATATATAACCTTTGTGAATGTCCTCCTTCTTTGATAATTCCTCCTGCACATGAAACATAGGATTTAAGCATGATGAAGGTGCATTTGAGCTAGAAACCTTATGCATTCCAAAACCTTTTACTATTTTTCTTTAGTTTCCCTAACATTTTATTGTGCCTTCTCTGTTTACAACAACTAACACCTAACATTTTATTTTCTTCTTTTTATGGGGTTCATTTTTATATATATTCTTTTTGATATTTTTCTTTCAGTCCTTTGATTTTTCTTTTAGGACTTAACCCTCTTTACATTTTTTATTTTTTTAATATGGGAAAACAATTTTGCAGAAAGAAAAAGTATGAACAGTATTACAATACCTTAACAAATTCAATTCAAAATTATGAATCCTATTATTATAGAACCCTAACACAGTGTTTGAAAAAATATTTCCTCGCCAGTCATGTAGATTTTGTGGCTGTTCTTTCCAGAGTCTTCGAGATTTTGTTGCTGAGTGATAACTGTCCCTTGATGGGGGAAGGGCTCTTGCATGACTGCCTGTTGTTGGGTAGATCCCCACTGCCCACGGTTACCCTGCAACTTCTTCAGCTCAGGGAGGTCAGGACAGTGGTGAGTGTTGTGGTCTCGTGATTTGGCAGATTGGTATACCAAATGACAGGGAAACATGGAACCAGTCTTTCGAGTCCTATGACCTAGCCTTCCTAGACTTAGAGAGGGATATTTATATTAGATGTAAAATATGTGTTCTTGTTTTCTTTAGATGGTTGATTTTAGGCTAGTTATTAAGTGTAGGGTTTGTTGATTGTTTTGGTTGAGTAAGATGGTCAAGTGGAATAGGTGGAGTGAGAGGTATTCAAATCATTGGGCTATGGAGTCAATGAAAGTCATGAGTGTTTTAATGATGAATCAGAGTGTGTTGCAGAGCCAATCTAGTAAGGTTAATGGATCCTTAAGGTAATGCGTGAGGTGGGGTGGACATCAAGTTTGGGAAAAACAAGGTAGGGCAAAGGGCAGTGAAGTATCCTTTTTCATTTACCTATGAGAAAGGAGGTATTAAATATGATTAGCACAAGATACTAAGCATGATCTAGGGCAAACCATTTACTCAATGATAATACTTTAAACCAATAAATATCCAATTTAAACATTCCAGTGAAACATATAAAGCATAAGAGCTTCTAACTTTAGTAAATTCACCTTCAGAATTTGGGAAAACATATAAGATAGCACAATAACTTTAATCAAGCAAAGAGGGAACTCCTAAACATTGTTGATCAAGCTATAAATAACTCTAAGGCAAGCTGATAGGCATGGACAAAGGGAAAGATCAAAACAAGACCTCTTTGACTTAACCTAGCAAGCAATACTTCAAAGAAAGGTTCCAAGACAAAGTTTAGATAGTCTCAAATAAGCAGGGCATACTGTGAATCATATTTTTTAACCAGCATATCAATACATAACTGAAACAAACAAGCATGAAGAGGCTTGGGGAGAAGTTAAGAATTCCTCAAACACACAGAGCAGAAGAAAACATCAAGGCTATCGCAAACAGGAGGACTAAGGTGCTTCAAAGAGTATTTCTCAACCTATACTTTTCTGTTCTATAGAAACTAAGAAGAGTGAAACATAATGATAACAAGAAAAAATAAAAAAATTAAGAAGACATAACCATTAACCAAGCTTAGAAATCCTGCAAACAAGCTTCTCCATGATCAATCCAAGCAAGGGATTCATCAACTTCACAAAACCAATTTATTCTCCAAGCTCATAAAAACCATGTACTGCTCTCCAAGTTCATCAAAATCCAACATTTACATTGAAGCCCTCATGCTCTATTTATGTTATCAAGAGAGGGAAAAAACCATAAATAAGGTACGAAAATGTCAAATTCATCCATAAATGTCATTTTGCCAAGAGACCATGCAAGGCCCAAGGCACATAATATAATAAGAAATAAATGCCATAATAACTACTTGCACCTAATTATAGAGTGTTTTGACTCAAAAAAATAAAAAATATCATTTTGCAATAAATGAGTGTGTTTTGTTGACTTTTGGTCCAAAACACACTACACAGCCCATTTGCGCAGTGCCACTTCGAGCAGAAAATAGGGTCTTTTGTGATCATGTTTTGGACCCCTTCCCGATGTCAGATTTGGCTTCGTGATGGCTCGTTGGAAGGCCTGATGAGTCTAATCTCTAGAAATTATTTTTTTTCCTAATACATCTCTTGTATCATAGTCAAAAATTCAAAAATATTTAGACTTTCATTTGCACAGCACCAGGCCCAAAATAGTGGCATAAAGGTGAAAAAAGTGAGGTTTTTTGACCTTTTGAGGGGTCAAACCTGCTCCAAATCATATGAAATTTGGTGAGCATGATGTGCAGGTTGAGATAAATCCACAAATTTCAATTTTTCCTCTTGGGGATGCTCCATGTGTTTGCATAGCGCCAGTGGCGCTGCGCAAATGAGGCTAAACAATCTCAAAAAACAAAATTTGCTCCAAATAATCTCAAATTTGGTGGAGACCTTCCTTAAGTGGTTTTAGAAAAATTATGAGAAGCCTCAGCCAAAAATCCAAGGATTTGATGCTCTTTTTCCTCCTTTAGGGTTTGGGCGTCATGGAGGGCTTCCTTCAGTTTGGCACAAACAAGCTTGTGCTTCTTTGCATAATACTTCATCATATTCTTCTGGAGGGCCAGACATCTTTTTATCTTCTTGAAGTGTTTGTGCTCATTCTTATAATACTGAATGATGTATTGGGACATACCAAAATCCCTCTCCCATTCCTTGATTTGAGCTTCCTTGCTTTGGAGTAACAGTCTAGTGGTCATCTCCTTATCTTTCGTGTCACTATCTAGGTTAATAAATTGAGGCTCTTGAGTAGTTTTATTGCCTCTATTACTTCTCCTAACCTTGTCCATTTTTCTTTACCCTTATCAAGCCTTGGATTTGGTGCAGATGACAAGGTCCCTTGCCTTTTGGAGGCAGCAAACACTTTTCTTGACCCCCTTTGATATGTGCATGGAAGAGGTGTAATGGTAGTTTTGAAAGTGTTTTCATCATGGCTATGACCCTTGGTGTTGTCACCAGCTCCTTAATTTTCATTATGGTCTCCATCAGTCACCTCATGCTCCATTTGATCACTGCTTTCTTGACCTTCAACACCATCATCATCATTGTCTTCCTTACTGCCCTCTATACTATCACTTTGATCTTTAAATTTATCATCAACCTCTGCACTTGCCTCACTTTGACCTTGTTCCTCGTTAGTGTCCTCTTTTTCATCATTCTCTGCACTATTTCTTTCATTCTAATTGTCGCCAAGAGACTAATTAGTGTCATGAAAGTCATGATAGCTGTCATGAATGTCACGAATATCTCTTTTGCTATCCTTTTCCTCACTGTCTGTCCTATCAGTGTGTTACACAACAATTTGTCACCATCCCTACCATTCCCCATCCCGCACATTGGAGGGCTCATTCTGTGACCTGTGAGTAGAGAAAAGACTTGAAAATACTTTCATTGCATCCCTCTGAAGATGAGCTCTCATTTCCCTGAAGACATCTCCCTGCAAAAACCATAAAAATAGCTCTTTTTCCATTGGCACGGTTCCATAGTTCAGCCCTCGCGCCAAGGGGGAAAATCCTCCAAAGAGGGCGTGCCAATTGGCGCTCTGTCATAGAGCTGCACCCACGCCAACCATATTAAGAGCTGTTTTTTAAAATAAATGGCGGAAGTTTTGTCCTAACAAATTCCTGGACTGATATCTATCTTGAGTTGGGAGGTTTGGCTATGGATTTCCATAGAGAGGAAGTGGTTTTCCACCTCTCATGGAAGCTTCCTTGATGATAGGGCCAATCCCATAATTATAGGGATCCCAACTCCCCTTCCTCCATCTATAAAATCTTGCCCATTTCCTTTGCAAGCTAGTTCCCAAGAGCTTTCACATCCTTATGCTGCAAGGGCCTTCTTGATTCCCTTAAGGCCAAATCCAAGCAAGGAGACTATTGTCAAGTATCCGGAGAGAGAGGCTTGTCCCATCCTTGAAAGGCTTTATTGAGACATGTTTTGCTGACAACCCACCAAAGGAGAGTGCTGCGTCGAAGCTATGGTTGTATTCTTCTTTTGACTCATTAATGATAAGCGACTATTGGTTATGGTTCCACTATTGTTCTTGATTATGTTCATGAGTTATTTCCTCTTCGACTGACATATAGTTGTATATACTGGATTTTATGCTTGCGTTTGTGTTGTTTCTTGCATGTGCAGGTGTCCGGTCATGGAGATTGTGAGGATTGTGATCTGCCAGGGCAAAGGAATGAGAGCACCACCTCTTCTACAAACGACAGCGTTGGATTCCAGGTAAGCCTTCATCGCAAGTCAGTTTATTTGCAATTAGGAACCTTCACTGTAGCGTTTTTTATTGTTGCTAGACCCGATCTGGACTAGTAGGGATCACCTCTATCTACAGAGGGGATTAACCTCTTCAACGCAGTGACATTTTCTTTATCACTGTCTCTTTCATCAAATTATGTTTTTGCATCACTGATTTCCTCTTCTTGACTGTTAGCATTCTGTTCATCATGGCCATGCTCATTGCTTTGTTTTTCATCATTATTCCCTCCATCAGCTTCCATGTCCTCTACCTCTTTCTCACTAACTACTGGCTCATCCTCATATTCATCATTTGTGTTCATGTACTCTGCCTCATCATGAACCTCATCAGTTTCACCTTGATCATTAATTTGTTCATCATTTGCATTATCACTTTCTTCATTTTGGGCTGAATCATTGGTATCGTTACCATCATTGATTTCCTCTAAGTGCTCACTACTTTTGTCTTCACCACTGCTGTGCTTATTTCCCTCATCTTATTCTTCATTTCCCTCTTGCTCTTCCTCATGAATTCATGTGTTTGCCTCACTGATTTATTCATCTCCACAGTCATTTTATTTTTCTTTATTCCCACTGTCACCCTATTTTCCATAATTATCATTGTCATCCTCTTCATTTGATGCATCAATAGAAGGGGAAAGAGGGATATTTTCATGGGGTGAGGGCACTTGTGCAGATGAGGAAGGTAGATTTGATTGATGAGGAGGTTGTGGGTTTGTAATGGCTTCATGGTTTATGAAAACATCCGAAGGTATACCATGTTGCTCCAAATAATGTAAGACCACGATCTTGATCAGGGAATGGTGGAATAAACTATGCATTTGTTGTGTGGGATTCCTCCTCCAGACAACAAAATACATTTTCTCCATGATCCTATAGATATAGTAAGGAAAATTTAAAATCTTAACCCTTGTGAAATGCATGAGGAGTCTGACATGATTAGTATAGAACCTGGAATACCTCCCCTCATAGGTGAAGTACTTCATGAAAACCAACATCAAGGAGGCATATATGTGTTTGAGGTGTGAGAATGGGAAAACTATTTTGCTTCCTCCTCTATACCTTTTTTTGATGAATGGCTCAAAGAAATCTTTGTCTATTTTTCCCTTTTTAAACAATTTATCACCTATTGAAGGTATACCTGTAGCCTCATAGATGGAACCTGATGAGATCTCAAAATCCACTCCTGTAGGGCTTGAGTGTTTGTTGTGCATGTTGAGAATGAGGAGCCTTGTGAGCTCAGGGTGGCTCTTCACTTGTTTGACCTTCTCACAAAACTGAAAACATCTTGTACTCTGGAAGCATGATAGGATCCTAGGAGAGGAGCTGATAGCTACAGTGATTTGAAGCTCTAATCTATTGAATTTTCCTCCCTTATGTTTTGGATTTCAAGGCATTTGACCACCTTCACTACCACTGTTGTTTTCAGTCCTTGACATGGTGATGGGAGACACTGGTTTGCAAATTGGGGGTTTTATGAAACAAGGTGAAAAAGGATGGAGTCAATATTTCGTGAATAAGGGATATGGAGGTTAGGGTTTTTAGGGTTTTAGTGGCTTTGGAACTTTAAGGAGGCCCTTCTCAACTGTGTTTGCAGACACCTTAACTTACCCATCCTTATATGACATTAAACTGATTGCAAGAAGGCTTTGAACAGGGGTTCCTTTGTGTGCATGAACTAGGGTTTACCCTCTTATGGTTTTTAGCTTAAAAAACCACTAAAGACCAAAATTAATTTGAAAACTTGCTTGGAGACAAGGAGAGGATACCACTTACCAATTTCTTAGACCTTCTACAACCTTGGAGGCACCTCAGAGGATGAAATTTTGAATTAGGGCAAGTGTTTTTGGCTTTTGCAATGTTCTGGAATTTGCGCAGCGCCTCTGTCTGTGCTATTGGGTCAGGCTATTTGCGCAATGTTGGAAGGGTTTGCACGGAAGTTAGCGTAGCACCGATGAGGTAGGAAGTGTCTGCACATCTTCTGCACAATTCGGACGATCATTTTGCGTAGCGCCCAGGCAGTTTGTGCAGAGGTGTCGGGTGAAGTGTCGGGCCTGTGCGTCTTGGGCGAGTCGGGCCTACGTTTGCATAGCACCCAAAGTTTGCGTAGAGTCGTGGGTTATTTGTGCAACTCCATTCAAACTTGAATGGATTGGAGGCCTGTTAGTGTAGTGCCAGCCTACGTTTGTGTAGCGCCTTCGATTTGCGTAGTGCCCAGAAAACTTGACAAAAATTACTAGAAAACCTCTGTTCTTCTTCCATAAGCGTTTTTCTCTCTTCCAAGGGCTAAATGAACTTGAAGTGAAACAAAAGCATCTTTATACTCTTTGAGAGAAATAAATAAAAGTTATAAACCCACTTTACTATGTTTTCAACCCCTTTTTGTCATTTGACTGATAAATTTTTACTTTTGCAAGATTTTGAAAGCTTTAATAAGGCATTTTTTCTTCTCTTGTGAAGATGGCTAGCTGAGGGGATGTAGATGTCCTTTTCATCCTTTTTACATTTTAAAACCTAGTTATATTTCAAAAATGTCTTTGGCATACATTTGAAAAACTGAAAATAGTGTCTTTTATCCCTTTTGGCATTTTTTGATTGTTGGTGACCTAAAGAATGTCTCTTTACCTTTCTTCTGATTTTTAGGCAGTAATATATCTATTTTGATTTTTTTTTTAAACAAATCAAATTATGCCACGGGTTCCACTTGGAGACTTCTCATTTTGTGTAGGTGCCTACAAAACATTTTCCTTTGGTCTTCTTAGTCTCTTTTGGAGTTTGACATCTCATTCTTTCAACAGTGAACCTGTGTTTGGCATGATTTCCTCTCTTTGATACTTAACCTTCATGCTTGCCTTCTTTTGTTTATTTTGAAGACCTTTGACTGTATTTGGGAAGTTAGCCCCTTAAACAGATATTCTTTGCCATTTCTGTCTTTGGTGCAGGTTAAGCAATGATGCTTTTAACAAACCCCAAGGGACACCTTGGATAACCTTTGGATGCCATCTGCTGTTAAGAAGGAGGCCTTATCATCTATCTTGTGCATGTTTTGTCAAATTTTCCAAAATTCTAGGCTTTAGGGCTGTTAGAGAAAAGTAAACAATGTTGTCTTTAAGTTCTATATAACCTTTCAAAATTCATTTATTATTTTTGAAGATATTCAATGTGCACTTGGTGGTGTTGAGGTGACTTCTTCCCTTGTGGTCCTTGTACTGGCTTCTTGCTTTGGCAACACTGTTTTGCCAATTAGTCACAAAAAACCATGATTCTCTTTAAACACAGGCCTGCTACCTTTATCTTTGTAGTAGATGGTCTTCTTGTGATGATTTCACCCTATTACCTTACCTCTTTTTAGGTTTTAGGCATGATGGCCATCTTGATATTTTTTACAGAAATTTGAACAAGGGCAACTGTCCCTTGCAGTATTTGTGCTTTAGGCCAAGGAAAAATTTCTTGAATGGCATTTTGATCAGTTTTGGACAAAGTTTCTTGTCCCTCTTCTTCTTTGAAATTAGTCTCCTTATAAATATAAAACAAATATTTTTAGGATACCAAATCCACCCTATGACCTGTGAAACCCTAGGTGACCTAGTGGAAGGTTACTTGGACTTGGTTTTTGAATGAAAACTTAAACTTTAGAATCTTTTGGGTAAAGTAGAGTTTTTATAGGCTGATGTATTGAAGATCGAAAATCCAATGTACTTGGTTTATCTAAAGAGCCTAAAGAGACAATTTTGAGACCATCAATGCTTGAGGCATTTCTAGAGAGGTAAGAGAGATGACTGTTTTTTGACCCTAGGTAGCAGTGGAGGGGTTTAGGATATAAAAACATAGTATGAGGCCAGAGGTGACAGAACAAAGACAAAATGAGTGACATGAGCCCATTATGGGTCTTCTGGGATGGGTGAGCTGAGCTTGATATGATGGGATGATGAAATAGTGAATAAATTATCTTAAGAATAATGAAGGCAGTGAGATTTCTAGAACTCACAATGTTCTTCAACTTTTTTTCTATAAATATAGGGTAAACATTTATTCATCTAAAAAGGAAAAAATTATTGATGACTAACAGTGGCTCCACTTGGGGAGGACAGCTCCTTTTCAGGAGGTGTCCAGAACTTTCAGATCTCTGGTTTAATGGAGACCAGTGCCTCATCCATTGGGCATATTTTTATCTCTTTTCACTTGTTTATGCTTGTTGTGAAGTTATGATCTTAATATAATTGAAAAACATGATCAAATCATCTTCATCTCTACTTACCCAATCTACTTGCCTAAAATTTTTTCTTTCTTGGGTGCATTTGGACTAGCAAACCTTGGACATTTTAATTTTGAAAGAAAAACAAACTATCTACTTCTATCTTATTTCCTCCAAAGTTCATATTACACTATTGAAATTTTTATTCTCTACCTAGACTACTCAACTGTCAATATTAAACTATTTGATAGGATTCAATCACTAAGCTATAAACATGAAATTGAAAACATGGTTTAAATCAGAACTAGACAATTTGAATTTCCATGGGTTTGTGGCATAAGAAAAGATGCACAAAAATGTTATTTATGTACAAAATAAGACTAGAAAAATCAAGGTCATGATACATTGTTTGCTATTCATCCCCATTTTTCTCCTTGGTTTTGTTTTAAGCATGTGGAACGAGTATCTTTCTTCCCTAATCTATCTTTTGACAAGTCAAGTTCGCATAATCTGACTAACTATCTTTCACTAACTTATCAACAATAAATTAAAAACATGTTTTAGCCATGATTAGGCTATATGAATGAAACAAGACTATCTTTTTTGAACTAGCAGTGGCATTCAAGGTTGCTCATTTTCAGTAGTACTATTTTTTGGGTATGGGGCTTTACCTCTTTTCAAATCTGCCCTCTTTTCTATTTTCCTATTTTTCTATTTATAACCTTATTTTAAACAATGGTATACACAATGAAGGAGAAATTCAAACTAAACTTTTAATAGCTATGGTATTTGATGACCCTGTCATCAACAGGATCACCCAACAACCCTTTTTCCTTCAGCTCTTGTAGATAGAAAACATGGCTACCTATTTTTGAGGGCATGATGCAAGATTTCTCCCAAAAACCTTCAAATAGTCTAGTTTTTCCTTTATATCTCTTCTTTGAGTTATGTTTCCAAAACTTGTTTCTGTAAAAAAAATTCCTTAGGTGAAGAAAGCATTTTTCATCAGCTTCCAAATAGATGATTATGTCATCAATGTATATCATAGTGAAGAAGTTGAAAACAAGTGCCTTGACTCTTTGGAAGGTGTCTTCAGTACTTCTCATCCCAGGAAAAGTTTGGTCAAACATGTATAATTTCCAAGGAATTTTGAAAATGTATTTGTGTTGATTAATTTGACATGGTATCATCTCATGATAACTTGAAACACTACCAAGAAATGTCATTTTGTTAGAAAATCCTACCTTTGGCATAGGAATATTTATCTTGGGAAGAGGGCATTTGTATTTCATGGAAGCTTTGCCTAGGTACCTGAAGTCTATAGACATCCTACATCCTTTTTCTTTGTTTGTTAATGACATAATTTGCTCAAGGTTTTCATGGTTTTTCTTGAAATAAGACCCCTTAGGAACAATGTCTATGTCATGAGGTTTTAAGCTTTTACTTCTATATACAAGAGCATCCTAAAACTTCTTGCATAACCTTATGTATTTCAGTTTTGTGTGTAATGACATGGTTCTGAACAAATTAATATTTTTGGGCCTTCTTAGGCTGCCTACATTATATTCCTCTATATCTACTTCAACAAACATCCATTTAGGATTCATAGCAACATATGTGAGAGTAAAAAGCTTTTTTGGAGGGACAAGGCTTTCTGATAATGAGATATCTGTATAAGGTAAAAACATCAGACTCTTTTGACTCAAATTCCCAAAATTTTCTATTATGTGGGAATATTTCAGTACCTTGGGATTGGCAAAAGGAAACAATTGTGTTTTTGAGATTTTTCCTCCCTTTGAGCAACCTGATTCATATTCCAAACTGATTTTTGGTTTTGGTTTTTTATTTTTAGTTTGTAGAAATTCAAGTCTAGTTTTATCATTATATGGTTGTTCAGGGCTGCTAGAATTTTGACTGTGGAGCTCTCCATGAAGAGTTTGGTTTGACTGTTGTAATATGTCTTGATGTGTTTCAACTTCATATACCTGCTCATTAATGTCTTCCTCA
Organism: Pinus albicaulis; assembly: GCA_034641835.2. Taxonomy (NCBI): domain Eukaryota; kingdom Viridiplantae; phylum Streptophyta; class Pinopsida; order Pinales; family Pinaceae; genus Pinus; species Pinus albicaulis. The sequence goes on from CM076583.1 coordinate 580,099,612, forward strand.
TTACATAATATGAAAGAATCAAGATCTGAATGAATAGAATAAAGAGGAGTATTGTCTGGCCTTTCTTGACTGCTAACCATATATTTCATGTGTGACCCATGGTATAATATCCTGGTTTGGTTAAAAAAATGGATGGTAGCATAGGACATATCTATTTGAAGGTTCCCATAAAGCTTGGCTCCCCAAGATCTGGATAAAAGCATGCTATCCCATGGAGGAATATCTGCCACTACTATGTCCATGACCAGATTCTTAGCAAGCACTTGCACCAGGTTGACACAAAGGTCCTTGATTAGGCCCAAACACTTGACCCTACTTGAATCAAAGGGGTATAGGTCTTTTTAAGGTTTAGTTATTTCTAGGCCTAATCTATCCATCACATCTTTTGGCATGAGATTGTGAGAGGCACCAGAATCAAGCATGGCATTATGTAAGATTTTTTCATGTATATTTAAGCTGACATAGAAAGGGGGAATGGCTCCTTCTTGATATTTTCCTTCTATCTTGGGTCCAAAAAAAATCTCAGGTGTATCATCAGCCAAGTGTAAAGTGTCAGCATCATTTCCCATGTTTAGATCTTTCAGAACTTGAGACTTGTATGTGCCTTGGGTAATCAGTTCAGTGAGAGGCATGGAAATCTTAATTTTGGCAATATCTCCATAAAAACTAAAAGGTATTTGTGTCTTAGATAGATTTATGTCATATTTCTCAGGCATAACCTTTTCCACCAGTTTATTTTGCTGAATCTGATTTGGGACTCTATACAACAAGATTTTTTCAGGGCCACTAGTTGAGGTACTAGGGCAACTTGGATCACTATTTTGTTGGCTGATTTTTTCTTTGTTTGGGTCAACTTTCTTAGCCAAAGTGTTTGTGTCTTTTTTCTTCTTGGAGGTGCTTTTAGGTGTCTTCCTAACATCAGTGTCTATTTGTATTTTCTTGGGGGGATCTAGGTTCTTTTTTCTCCTAAGGTCATATTTCCTATGTACTTCCATTATGGCATTTTAAAATCCCAAGCAGTGGTCTTCAGAATCTTCATAGTTTGTGTCAGTTTGATCTGAGGAAAATAAAATTTGTTCTTATTTGGTGTTGAGATTCAACAAGATGATGAGCTTAGTGAAAAGAGTCGCCTTCACTAAGTGGGCCCGCAGGCTATTTTTGGCACAAAGTCTATTTTTAGAGTATGTCTATTTTTAGACATGTCGATCATATTCTATGAGTTGTAGGATGCTATTTGTGGATGGTTGTTCAAGTTGGAAAAATATATGGACTTATATTTTTAGACATATTGGGTGGAATCTATTTTTATATTTCTAGTCTAAAAATAGATATGTCGAATATTATTAGCTCTTAATAATATTTGGACTCTAAACATTATCTTATTCTCTTGAAGCACTTCAGTTAAGTGCACATATGTGGCACAGGAGCTGACAGAAGGAATTATGCTATTACTGAGGGTTTACTGGAGCTATTGCATGGAGGACTTCAATTAGAACTCATGTGATAGAGTTTGGTGGAGTTATAGAAGTAGTTGGTGGAGTTGTGTTCAGTTTAACTCAGTTAGACACAGTTGAGCTAGTTGTATCTAGTATAACTGATTGATACACTATTGAGAGTGGTGTGAATTAATTAATAATTAATTCACTAAATATTAACTCATTAATCAACTGAGGAATACATCATTTAACTACAGTGCATGGACAATTCAGTGGAGACCAGTGGAGAGGTAGGTGAAAGAGAAAGTGTGACTATCAGTTGTGACTATAGTGATGCATTGATTGCATCCAACACTTAGTGGAGATGCCAATGAGGATTGCGTGAGAAAGGCTGGAGAAATTTGAGTTCATTCAGAGCCATTATTTAGTAGGGATTGCATAGTAGAGGCAGGCTAGCAGGTGGCAGAGATCAGTGCATGGATTTGCTAGATCAGGACATGATTAGTGTGTAGCGATTGTATTGTACTGAGAGCTTGACATGTTCAGCTTTGTATGAGGAATGTTACATGATATCTATGACATATATTATATATAGATAGTTTGGTTTTTTAGCTTCAGGTTTTCCTGTAAAATCACTGTGTTAATGTGTGTGAATTTTTATGGTTTCATGTGTGCATTGCAATTGATTTAATTTCCGCATGTAATGATCAATGGTGGAATAGATTTTGTATTGTGCATGAAGTTAAATAGTGTGTGATCAGGAGAATATTGGACATATAACATATTAGTTATATAATTTCTACATGGTATCAGAGCAGTTGATCATTGGAGAAAATTGAAATTATTGAAACAGTTGAGTATTGTGCTCGTGGAATTTGAATTTGCTGCAGTGTTTTCTTCTAATGGATTGCAATTGGAGTATGCCCTTGAGGGCAGCTCGAATTATATTGCATGGAAGGACATGATGGAGGTGGTGCTGGATGACAATGGGTTGAAGGAGTTCATAGACGAAGAAATTCCAAAACCTACTTCTAGTGATGCAGCCGCACTTGACACATGGTAAAAGAAGACAGCCAAATGTCGAAGGATTATGTTGGAAGGTGTGAAGGATCACATAGTGTCCAACCTTCATGTTAAAGCTTCTCCATTCTTGATGTGGAAATATTTGAAAGACTTGTTCCAAAGCAGAAGTGACCAGAGGAAGTTGGCGCTTAAAGACAAAGTCAGGAAAATAAAAATGGAGAAAGGCGACAGTATACTCAAGTACCTCACAAAGTTTGTCTAGTGCAGGGATGAGCTGGGAAGTGTGGGGGTTACTATGGATGAAGTTTACTTGGTGAGATTGGCTCTACTTAGGCTTCTGAAGAGTTGGCATAGCTACGAGGACTCTGTCAATGGTCGGGAGAAATTGCCAAGATCAGAACGACTTTGGTCAGATCTTGTGCAGAAGGAGATAAGGCGGGGTACCAGGGATAGATCTTCATCGAAGAATGAAGATGAAGAAAATTTCGCTTTGGCTGCCAAAGCAAGGAAAGGGAAGGGAAAGAAAAATCCTTCTCAATCTGGTGCGAAAGGCAAGAAGCAGGACTTGTCCAAGGTGAAGTGCTTTCATTGTCACCAACACGGACATTATGCCACTAATTGTCCATAGAAGAAGAAAAATAAGCAGGTTGCTTGATCTACAGCTGGAGAGGCCTTAGCTTCACAGTTTGAGCTGAATTTTTCACTGATTTCATGCTTGGTTTCAAGTGTGATGGGATTAGTGTGGTTTCTTGACAGTGGTGCGTCTTTCCATATGACTGGAGACAAAGATTTGTTTACTGATCTGGATGAGAAGGATCTTGGAGTGCACATCGAGATGGGTGATGATGGTAGATACAGTGCGACTAGTATCAGGACCATTTCCTTTGAGAGGGAGTCTGGTAAACCTTTAATATTGAAGGATGTCATGCATGTTCTAGGATTGAAGAAGAATCTGATCTTTGTGGTGATGTTGGAAGAAAAGGGATATGATGTTGTTTTTAGCGAGGGAAAGGTTTTCTTACACAGTAAAGCAACTGGTGAAACCCAGAGGATAGGGGTTTGAGTTAAGAACATTTATCAATTGCAGGTAGATGGCTGTGCAACAATGGCAAGCAAAGCAGAAGGAGTGGTGAGATGGGATGAGGGAAAATTGTGGCACAGAAGATTGGGCCATCTTCACCATGGCGCTTTGAAAATTTTGCAACAGATTTCTACCGAGCTTCCCAAGGGTACACTTGCGCAGTCAGATCAGTGCAAGGGATGTACTTTAGGAAAATTTTTGAAGACCACTTTTCATGAGAAGGATGGTCGCACCACAACGATCCTTGAGAGAATTCACACAGACGTGTGTGGACCTTTCTCAGTAGCTTCGACAACAAAGCATAGGTATTATGTGATATTTTTTGATGGCTTTTCTCGTAAGTGTTGGATATTCTTCATGCAGAAGAAGAGAGAGACATACTCAAAGTTCTATGAGCTCAAGGCACTAGTTGAGAAAGAGTCAGGGAAGCAGGTGAAAGCTCTTAGGAGCGATAATGGTGGTGAATTCATCTCTGGCGAATTCAAAGAATTTTTCAGAATAGAAGGAATTTGAAGAGAGTTCATAGCACCTCATAACCCACAGCAGAATGGGGTTGCATAGCGAAAGAACAGAATGATCGTGGGTGCTTCACAGGCGATGTTGCATGATCAGGGCCTTCCCATACACTTGTGGGTTGAAGCATGGAACACTGCGGTTTATGTGCAAAACCGTTGTCCTCATAGAGTACTTGGCATGAGTACACTCGAAGAGGCGTTTTCTAGTAAGAAGCCTGATATTTCTCATTTGAAGATTTTTGGCTCACCTATTTACATTCATGTGACGAAGGATGCCAGGAAGAAGTTGGAGCCAACCGCAGAGGTTGGGATATTTGTGGGGTACACAAAATCACCCCACAACTATCGTGTATATTTGCCAAATAGTCGGAAGACTGTTGTGCGACGAGATATTAAATTTCATGAGGAGAAAGCCATGAAGTTTTCACTTGAGAGGGAGCTACATTTGCATGCAGATGATGAGCTACTTGTTCCTAAAGATGAGCCTCAAGTTGTGGATCAACCACAAGAGGAGGTTCATGGAGTGTAAGAAACCACTCATGCAGCGCCAAACATCAGAGGGCGGAAGCGCACTATAGAAGTTGAACGACTAAATCTTAATTCAGTGCAGAATGTAGGAGCACCTACATCACAATGCAGATAGAGACAGTCACCTGACTGATTTACTGGATACATGGCTCTAATGAGCAAGTGTATCATGAAAGAACCATCTTCTTTTGAGGAAGCTGTGGAGGATCCCACATGGGTAGATGCCATGGTGGAAGAGTATGATTTGATTGTTAGAAACAGTGCATGGGATATTGTCCCAAGTCCGAAAGGGAAATCAGTGGTAGGTTCGAGATGGATCTACAAAGTGAAGAAAGCTGTTGACGAGAGAGTTGAGAATTACAAGGCAAGATTTTTTTCCCGGGGCTTCTCACAGATTGAGGGGATCGACTATGAAGAAAACTTTGCACCTGTCACAAGGTATTCTTCCATAGAGACCATCCTTTCTCTCTCAGTGCAGATGCGTTGGCACATTCAACAAATGGATGTGAAGACTACGTTCCTCAACAGAGTCATTGAGGAGAATGTGTAAATAGAGCAGCAAGAAGGATTCAAAATCTTCAACAGCGAGTCGCATGTGTGCAGGCTCAAAAGAGTGTTGTATGGGCTGAAACAAGCACCTCGTGCTTTATACACACGGATAGATAATTATTTCACCGAACTTGGTTTCGCCAAGAGTGAGGCGGATCCGAACCTATACTAGATTGTGGTGGAGGGTAAGTTGCTAATCATTGTACTTTATGTAGATCATTTGATACTGACAGGTGATGAATTGTTGATACACTCATGCAAGGAAGATCTTGCAAAGGAGTTTGAGATAAAGGACTTGGGCCTCCTTCATTATTTCCTAGGATTGGAAACTTGGCAGCGGAAGGATGGATTGTTTGTGTCTCAAGGCAAGTATGCCCGGGAGATACTAGAGAAGTTCAAAATGCAAGGCTGCAAGCCTATCAACACTCCTCTCCCTGGTGGTTGGAGGAAAGAGGATGCTACATCGGTAGAGGTAGTGGATGTCACTGTTTATCGACAGTTGGTTGGTTCACTCATGTATTTGGTCAATACACGACCGGACATATGCTATGCTATTAACCAGCTTTCAAAAACTATGGTTAAGCCTACCAAGCTCTTTTGGAAGGCAGGTAATCATGTCCTGAGGTATCTTAGGGGCACATCTAGATATGGATTGTGATACAGACAGTCGGATGAGTTGAAGCTACATGGCTTCACGGATGCAGATTGGGCAGGGAGCCCAGCAGACAGAAAGAGAACATCTAGAGGGTTATTCAGTATCGGGTCTACAACATTTTCTTGGTACAGCAGGAAACAGAGATCCGTGGCACTCAGTTTAGCAGAGGCCGAGTACATGGCAACAAGTTTGGCTGCATGCGAGGCTATATGGATGAGGAAGATCCTAGTCGGGTTGTTTGGTTCACACTTAGATCCTACTGTGATATATTGTGATAATCAGAGTTGCATTAAACTCTCGGTTAATCTAGTATTTCATGATAGATCTAAACACATTGACATCCTATATCATCATATCAGAGATTGTGTGCAGCGGAAGATCATGTTGCTTTCTTACATTCCTATGGAGGATCAGGATGCAGATATTCTGACGAAGGCGCTCACCAGGAGCAAATTAGAATAACATAGAGACAAGATCAGGGTGGCAGATAATCCCTATCTCGTTGAGAGGGAGTGTTGAGATTCAACAAGATGATGAGCTTATTGAAAATATTCTCGTTCACTAAGTGGGCCCGCAGGCTATTTTTGGTGCAAAGTATATTTTTAGACTATGTCTATTTTTAGACATGTCGATCATATTCTATGACTTGCAGGATGCTATTTGTGGATGGTTGGTCAAGTTGGAAAAATAGATGGACTTCTATTTTTAGACATATTGGGAGGAATGTATTTTTAGATTTCCAGTCTAAAAATAAATATGTTGAATATTATTAGCTCTTAATAATATTTGGACTCTAAACATTATCTTATTCTCTTGGAGCACTTCAGTTAAGTGCACAGATGTGGCACAGGAGCTGATAGAAGGAATTATGCTATTACTGAGGGTTTACTGGAGCTATTTCATGGAGGACTTCAGTTATAACTCATGTGAAAGAGTTTGGTGGAGTTATAGAAGTAGTTGGTGGAGTTGTGTTCAGTTTAACTCAGTTAGACACTGTTGAGCTAGTTGTATCTAGTCTAATTGATTGATACACTAGTGAGAGTGGTGTGAATTAATTAATAATTAATTCACTAAATATTAAATCATTAATCAACTGAAGAATACATTAGTTAACTACAGTTCATGTATAGTTCAGTGGAGACCAATGGAGAGGTATGTGAAAGAGAAAGTGTGACTATCAGTTGTGACTATAGTGATGCATTGATTGCATCCAACACTCAATGGAGATTCCAATGAGGATTGCATGAGAAAGGCTGGAGAAATTTGAGTTCATTCAGAGCCATTCTTCAGCAGAGATTGCGCAGTAGAGGTAGGCTAGCAGGTGGCAGAGATTGGTGCATGGATTTGCTAGATTAGGAACTGATTAGTGTGTAGCGATTGTATTGTACTGAGAGATTGACATGTTCAGCTTTGTATGAGGATTTTTACATGATAGATATGACATATATTATATACAGATAGTTGGGGTTTTCAGCTTCAGGATTTCCTATAAAATCACCTTGTTAATGTGTGTGAATTTTTATGGTTTCATGTGTGCATTGCAATTGATTTAATTTCTGCATGTGATGATCAATGGTGGAATAGATTCTGTATTGTGCATGAAGTTAAATAGTGTGTGATTAGGAGAATCTTGGACATATAACATATTAGTTATATATTTTATAAATTTGGTGAGAAAAACATCATCTTCATTATTAGAACCTATTAGGTTTATATGACTTTCTTCAGGTTCTATAATTTCTCCTTCTTCATCTACATAGTTTTGTTGAAAGGGAGGTCTAATTTGTTGGTCATTTTCCCTTTGTTTGATTTGAGGAATGTCTCTTCTGAATTTTTGAGCTCTATTTATGTTTTGGGAATTGGCTTGGTTTTCCCTAGGAGATGTCGTTTCATTTAAGTTTATTATTTCTATCATTCTCTCCATTGTTCTCATTAGGTTGTCCATTTTGGTATCAGATGAGGAGGTTGAGGGCATGGTTTCATCTTTGTAGGTCACTCTCTTTTCTAATATAATCCTAGCTCTTTTTTCAATCAAGTTGACCTTGGCACTAATAGCTTCCTTTTGTATTTCCTTTAAAGTTTCAGGGTCTCTTTCTCTCAATTGGAAAGTCATGTTTGGGTCAAAGCCTTCAGGGAATTTTACTAGTGCTAGGTGTTAGCCCCCCTATGAAATTCTTGACAAGCAAGCTGGGGGCTAGATTGTTTTGGAGCGTTCAAGGAATGCCTTTCCCCTAAAAACCCATCCTCATTGAAGCCTCTTTGTGCCTGGTGTCCTCTGATAAATTTCCCTCTGCTGATTCCCATTGCAAGCCTCTCTGTTTGTGAAGAAATGCCCAAAGGGCCTCCTCCCCTTCTTATTCCATTCCCCTTTGTCCCCCCTTATACTTCCCTTTTGTACCCTCTCAACCCTCCCAAATCCCCTTTATATCCTTCCTCTACCCTTTGCTTAGCCAAATTCCCCTTATTCCCTCTATCGTTACTCCTCTTGGCCTTAAAATGCATTACAACGGGCCAAAACCCATTCTCCACTTTGTAATAGGGCTTAGCCCCTTTTCGCCGGCCCCTTTAGCTGTTTCCCCATGTAGCCGAGTGCTATGACCGAGCGCTACCTCTTAAAGGTGCTAATCGCAATATCACACATCGCTCCCATCGCATGTTCGTTTTAGCATTCCAATCATCCGTCGCAAATATTTGCGATGCGATTGATTGCGTCGCAAATATTTGCGATGCGATTAATCGCGCCACTGTTTCATCGCACCATCCGATCCGCCCGATCGCATAATCGCATTTTCCAGACGCGCGACCCTTTGCATCTCCTGATTGCTCCTCCGTCGTCGGTCAGCCTCCAAATCGGACGGTTGGCGCTTCATCGGACCCCGCCAGTCACCTCGCACTTCCCAACCGCTTCCCCTTCCTCGATCGCAATCAGAAGCTATAAGTATGCGTCCCTCTCGTCTATTGCGATTGCGATTCTCCGACTAAGCCTTGACCATCCATTGGGTCTAAGATCTAACGGTTGAGATTTGATTGCCATCCGCCCCCGGCTGGGTCCCACCTCATCACATTTCCCTGCATTCCTTTCACATTTCTTTGTATTTTGCTCGAAGTCTAAAGTCTTATGTTTCACGATTGTTCCGCCCACTTTCATATATCATTCCGCTGCTCGAACCTCGCCGTTGATCTTTGCTCATAGGCTGTGATCTAACAGTCTGCGCTGCATTCTGCCATCAAACCCTATTATTTGTGAGTCTTCACCAGTTCATTACATTTTGTCACCATTTTTTAGTGAAAGCCACCTTTCTATTGCCGCGCTATCATATTTTCTGCCCTTTGCTCCACTAGTCTTCCATTGCATTGATTGTCTACACACAGTTGTGAGTTTCTGCAGAGTACAAGAGTTGAAACACCGCCATAACTACACAGTATGGATGCAACAGTAATTTTTCCACTGACAGAGGTAAGGAATTTAATGAAGGGCGGGTGTCCATGCCAGAAAAATGTCTTCTTCCGAAGAAGGACGGATTGCCCATACTGTTTGATCATATGCCGTGCTCCAGAGGAGATCCCCGCTCAGAACGCAGTCCAAGGCTTTTAGAGCATTTGTTGCTCAAGTATGGCGGACCATTCCGCTTTTCATTGTCATTTTGCTTATTCACCAAGGGTACCACAAAGTACAGCGAACCAAAATGCATCGGAGACATATCTGGAATCAATGAAGCCTGACGAAGGTCATTCTTTTCTCCAAATAGTTCCAAAAATTAATGCTCAGAGTTTAAAATAGAATGGGATTTGGCCCTCCCCTTCTTGTCTGAGTTTAATGTTATATTTAGTGTTATACCTACTTCCTCTGCTCTTTTTCAGCTATAAAAACTATGAGGAAATTGTTGTAAAGGTTGTTGAGGAGATAGCAGAGAGGTGCAAGCAGTTTCTCTTGAGATAAGTTCTATATGTATAGTTGAAAGATAGGCTGAGGAAGATGTATTCAGATGGAATGACCCAGCTATTGGCTATGTTGTACCTTATTGGTGTTGATGTTTAATATAATAAGAAAATTTCATTGCATCCTGATCTAAAGCTGTGGTGATGTTTTTCTACCTCTATGTTTATTTCCATTTCATTTCATTTCATCTGGCTCGCATCAGAAATTTGGCATAAGATTCACCCTTGTTAGGTGCCTTATGTTGCTGCTCTCCCAGCCCTTTATGTTTTCTACTTCATGTGTTTATCTAAAGATTGATTTCAATTGATTTAACCAGTGTAGTGGATGTTGTTGCCTACTAGTTGATGTATGAATTAACGAAATATATTTTAGATGTTCTTGTTAGGATTTAATGGAATGTGTTGAGAACAGTGGGAGGTCTAGAACCCTGTATCTGCCTCACTAGGATCTTTACGTTCTAATTAAGCCTTTCCAAGTTCCCTTGTGCTGCCTCTGATTTTGTCCAAGCAGGTCTGGAGTTAAATGACCTCTGACTTGATGTATAGATGGGATTAGTTGGTTCTCCCCCCTTCACTCTCGGTCCTTAATGTCCCGTACCACCCTATCACTTTAGGATCCAAGGCTTTAGATGACTAGCCCAACTGAAAGCTTGCATATTGATAGCAAGTAAATCCTTTCTTGACTCCATTACCCAATGGACTTGGTTTTCTCTGGATTATCTCTCCTTTGCCTAAATTCTTCCTTGCCTAGTCCTGTCTCATGATGAACTCTTCCTTCCTGATTCCCAACAACCAAACTCTCAATTAAACAAAAAAACCCTGCGCATAGAACTAGCCTAATACCTTATTGTGAGCTTCAAAGACAAACACCTTTGACAATCATAGAGAGATCCCTCTCTGGACCTAGGAGGGCTAGATCCTAAGGTCTGAAAGTGGTTCTATGTTGTCTCATATTTTGGTCTTGTCAACCTGGCCAAAACATGGGAACCCCAACATAATGGCGACTCCACTGGGGAGTTCTGAGTACATTTCACCTTAAACATTCTTAAAAACTTCAGAAACTTAGAACTCTGGTTAGGTTGACAGTAATTCACTCCTTTCTTGAATCGACCTCCATTATTGAATATCCACCATACTCTTAGACAGAGTCTGGAAAGGGCCAGGTAGCCTCTGGATCTCACACTCTTCGGAGGTGACATATCTGGTAAATGCCCTCCCAGTCAATCTCTGGTTGGAGTCTATTGTCATGAGGAGATTCCTGAAAGGTGATAGTGCCTGAGCATTGTGGTGGACAGTGTGACCCTTTAGATAAACCCTAAAACCCTCCACCTGGCGACTCCATCGTTCCTAAATGAAAAGACTCCACTGGTGATCAGTAGGCCTGCTGATTATCTTGGTTTCACAATAGACTCCACTGGGAGACTAGCCCCTGAGACAATCAACCACAGTAGAAGTAACGAGTAGGGTTAAGTTGCTTGGCTGGGAAATAGTATTCTGGCTTTCAAAACCATCCACACAAGAGCTTATCCCAACCCTGACCCACCTGAAATAGTTGAAAATCCGGAGATTATCCTCAAAGGAGCTCCTACACCTAATAGACCAACTATTTCCAGTCACATTCATAGAGCTAATTCTGCACCAGAAAACCTAACAGCTCTAGCACCTTTTCTCCCTGACCTAGACTTACCTAACAGTTTACCAAGAACCAGGTCATTCAATCACCTAGACCAGCAAGACCTTGAGCCTCACAGTACGCCATCTCATAGTGGTCAACACACTAGGGACAAAGGAACCCCTCCATCTACACCACCTGATATCCACTTCATTCAAAACTTGGGGCTCTCCCACCCTAGATCTACTCAACAAAATTTTGTTGGTCCTAATATCCCTATCATCCAAATACCAACTGCTCAAGCCAACCCTATACCTCATCAGAACATTATCATGGCAGCTTGGTATGCACCGTTAGTTTTACCACAGCCCTTGTTACCCTTGCCAAATGATTATCAGTCAAAAATCCCACACTTCACTGCCAAAGAATCCATTACAGCTCAGAAACACGTAGATAAGATGGATGATTCTTTTGATTATATGGAAATTGATGATGAAACAATCAAAATGAGAATCTTTGCCCAAAGCCTGGGGGGTAATGTAAAGAAATGGTTTAAAGGTTTATCCCCTGATAGTATCCAAGATCTCCCTGCGTTATATCGGAACTTCATAGACAAATGAGAGGTTAGAGCAAACCCTCGCCAGCTCCTAGCAGAATACATGTCCCTTAAGAGGAACGTAGGAGAGAGCGTCCATGAGTACACCACTAGATTCAACAACATTTACAATGCTCTCCCTCCACACATGAAACCTCCTCAAGGTATGGCCCTGGCTAAATATCCAGATGGATTTGATGTTGACATGGCCTATGAGCTCAGAGATAAAGAGTATAACACATTGGAAGACATGCAGAAAGGAGCCATAACCATAGAAGCAAACTTGATGGAAAAAAGGGCAAGATTAAAAGCTGAGAAAAGGGTAACCTATAGGGATGACAATGTAGCTTCCACATCTGATCCCAAATATGATAGACTGTCTAAAAACGTGGAAGAGCTACAACAAATGATCAAAAGGATGGTTGTCCAAAACAGAAACCAAAACCAGAACCAAAACGTTAGAAGAAACAATGATGTTCCCAACAGACAAAGAGAGTCAGATCAACAAATTGTTCCCCCATTTCAAGAAAAAAATTTAGATGAAGATGAGGGGATCATAGAAGAGTCTGAAGGGAATGGGATAAACATGTTCGAAACAAAAGACTCAGTCCTTAACTATGATCCAGAGGAAGATTAGCCCTCACCTTCGTACTGGGATGAGGAATGGTTAGAAACTGAGGATTACAGATTAGGATTTGAAAATGCCATGATGCAGGTCAGAGAACAGTATGAACTTAGGAGCAAAAAGAACCAAGAAAATCCCAAAAAAAAGACTCCTGAGGTAACCATCAAGAAAATGCCTGACAGATCTTCTAAAGAATCTGTTGCAAGTGACAAATCAACAGCTGAAAGTTCTGGTAAACACAAGGAAAAAGACAACCAAGACACTGAAAGACAAAGCCAACCAACCAGCAGCACTAGCACTGCAGTTAGTGCTCCTGATAAAATGGTTCCTGACCTTGTACATAGTGAGAAATCACAAACTGATTTAGCTACTAAAGCAGTAGAAAATAAAACAGAGTTAAGTGCTTCCAAGAGTCAGTCCATATTCAATTTAGAGAGTGAGATTGCAAAAATCAAAATTTCTATACCATTAGCTAAGTTGGCCACTCAAAATGTATATAAAGGCCAAATTTTGAAAGCACTAAATTTAGGGGAAAGCAATGACTCTGTAAATTTGAATGATGATCAACCTGCCCTCCTATTTGGTCCAAAGATTGAGGGAAAATTTCAGGAAGGGGTAGTTCCACCTTTCTATATCAGTCTCAACATTCATGACAAAATACTCCACAATGCCATGCATGATTCTGGAGCATCACACAATTTAATGCCTAAGGTAGTGATGGAAAAGCTAGGCCTAGAAGTAACATGACCTTATAAAGATCTATATTCATTTGACTCTAGCAGAGTAAAATGCCTAGGCCTGATCAAGGACTTGTGTGTGAGCTTGACCCAGATTCCTACTAAGTGTATGGTCATGGATGTGGTTGTAGCAGATGTGCCACCCAAGTATGGCATGCTGCTATCTAGATCATGGGGAGCCAAACTGCAAGGAACAATGCAGATGGATGGCTCATATGCCACTATCCCTATATTTGGCCAACTTAGAAGACTGTATAGAGAATCTCAGATGAAATTCTTAGTCAGTAGCCCCGAGAAGCCTGAAATTCACCATTATACTCTGTACACACAGACCTGGATTCTTTCATCCTTTATAATGACCAATCCTTAGGAGAGCCAGAATCTGAATGTAAAAATTCGAGCAAAAACACAGAGCCCATGGAATTTAGCATAATGGCTACCCTAGAAGAATACGATGATGAAAACCATGGGCAGGATACAAAAAACGAAACTCAGAATGAACCAGGAACACAATGCAGTCAGCCTATTAGTCATACCCTTCAAACTGATATACCACGTGAAGAAAAAGATAACCCACAACCTAGTACAGACTCCTCAATGCAACATAATGGCGAGCCCCTATGGGAAATGAAATTCGATGGGTCCTGTACTAGACAAAATGTTAGAGAAGGGTTGTGGCTACGTAACATAGGAAATTATCATGCAGAGAGCCACGCTGTGAATCTGCATTTCAAATGCACAAATAATATTGCAGAATATGAGGCTCTCATGCTGGGTTTGAACCTATTGAAGAAATTAGGAGCCCATAGGATAGCTGTGAGAGGAGAATCTGAGTTAGTTATCAAACAAGTGAATGGTGAATATACAGCAAAACACCCCAGGTTGAGAGCATACAGGAATGACGCAGTAGACTTATTGAAAAACTTTGTTGAATATGAATTGGTATTTGTGCCTAGGAGTCAGAACGTTATTGCTAATGGATTAGCTTGCCTGGCTAGTTCATATCCTAAGACTCCCCCTGATCAACAAATCATCATTCAAACCAAGTTCAGACCTGCAGTGCCAGACAACGAAAAATATTGGTAGGTCTTCGAAGGAGATAAACAGATCGAAGATTTCCTGGTGGGCAGAAATGAGTTTGAATTTTCTGATTTCGACTCAAAACCAGATGACAGCTGCCCATGTGAGGATCCCCCAGATGAACGAGAAACACCCTGTAACATAGAAATAAACACCTTTTCTGAGGAAACTGGAAGTTCAACCGAAAAATGTGAAAATGCAGGTAATGAGGAAGTGGATGTGTTGCAGGCCAAAGATAAGAACATACCCAGAGGCCTGGCACCCCTAGAGGACCTTTTTGACTTTGATGATGTAGAAAAAAAGCCCACTATAGAACATGCAGACTCAGATGTCGAATAATGCAACATTGGCACTGAAGATAAGCCCAAAATGATCAAACTGGCTAAGTCTGTACCTGCAAACATGAAGAACAAATACATTGACCTATTTAGGGAATTCATTGATGTGTTTGCATGGAGCTATGAAGACTTAAAGGCCTATGACACCAACATCATACAACACAAGATACCCTTGAAGGAAAATCAGAAGCCTTTCAAACAAAAACTTCGCAGAATCAATTCAAAACAATTGCCTGTAGTAGAGAAAGAAATCAAAAAGATGTATGATGCAGGAATTATAGTCCCTGTAAGGTTTTCTAATTGGGTGTCAAACTTAGTGGCTGTGAGAAAGAAAACAGGGGAGATCAGATTATGCATAGACTTCAGAAACCTGAACAGAGCCTCCCTGAAAGACAACTACCCTTTTCCTAGAATGGAGCATATTCTACAGAAGGTAGTGGGCTCTAAGAGAATCTCCCTGCTTGATGGTTTTTCAGGGTATAATCAAGTTCTGGTATTCCCAGAAGATCAACTCAAAACGGAATTTACCACCCCATGGGGTACCTTCATGTATGTTAAGATTCCTTTTGGACTGATGAATGCTAGAGCTACCTTCCAGAGAGCGATGGATACAGCTTTCTCAGAGGAGATAGGACACTTCATAGTTATCTATTTGGATGACTTGACTGTCTTTTCTAAAACCAAAGAAGAACACCTGAAACATCTGAGAAAGGTTTTTGAAAAATGTAGAAGGTACGGTCTGTCCTTAAATCCTAAGAAAACTGTTTTCGGGTTGCAAGAAGGTAAACTTATTGGTCACATTATATCTGAGAAAGGGATTAGGATAGACCCACAGAGGGTTGAGGGGATACTTCAAATTACACATCCGAGAAACATCAAGGAGTTACAGTCTTTCATAGGAAAGATCAATTTCCTTAGGATATTTATCCCCAATATTACTGAGCATCTTAGTAAAATGACCAACATGCTAAATAAAGATGCAGGAATTAAGTGGACTATTGAAGCCAAGAAATATTTTGAGTCAGTAAAACTTGCACTCACTCGGGCCCCTGTCCTTACCAGCCCAAACTTCTCAAAAGATTTTCTGATCTTTTCCTTTGCCTCTGAACACACAGTAGCTACAGTCTTGCTGCAAAGGAACTCAGAAGGGCATGAAAAGCCAATTTCCTTCTTCAGCAAAGCCTTGAGGGATGCACCCTTAAAGTACAACATTATGGAAAAGCAGGTCTATGCCCTGGTAAAGGCCTTAAAAGACTTTAGGGTGTACATTCTGCATTCTCACACCATTGCTTATGTGCCAAGTATAGTGGTCAAAGATATCTTGTCCCAAGACCCTGATGGGAAAAGGGGAAAATGGATTGCTACAATATTGGAATACGACCTCGAAATAAAACCCACCAAAATAATCAAAGGTCAAGGCCTGGCCCAGTTAATGGTTGAATCAAACTTGCAGGCCCTTGGCATTAACATGATAAATTCCTTAGATGAGCCGGAAGGACTACCCCATCCAACTATTGAGGAGAAGTTTCAGAACTCTCCTTGGTACTCTGATATCCTTTATGTGCTCACCAATCTCAATGCCCCTCCAGAACTGTCCAAAACAAAGGCTAGATTCATAAAACTCAAAGCTAGAAATTACTGCATTTTGAATGAGAATCTATACTGGAAAAATCCAAATGGCCTATTACTGAAATGTTTGTCTGAAACTGAAGTTGAAGGATTCAAACAAGAATTCCATGCTGGGGAGTGTGGAGGCCACCTGAGCTGGAAAGCCACTGCAAGTAAGATACTCAGGGCTGGTTACTATTGGCCTACACTCTTCAGTGATGTCCATAAAATTATAACTGCCTGTCATAAATGCCAAATCTTTGAGGGTAGAGAAAAGCTCCTTCCCCTCCCTTTACAACCTATCACCGTAGAAGGTCCCTTCATGCAATGGGGCCTAGAATTTGTTGGGGAAATTCACCCTTCTTCTTCTGGGCAACACAAATGGATCCTAACTGCTACAGATTACTTCACCAAATGGATAGAAGCCATACCCACTAGGAATGCCACTGATTGTATCATCATTAGGTTCCTAGAGGACTTCATCTTATCTTGGTTTGGCTGTCCAAGGAAAATAATCACTGACGATGTTGCTGCTTTCGGATCCAAGAGAATGATTGATTTCTGTCACAGGTATGGAATAGCACTTGGCCATTCAACTGCTTATTACCCCCAGGGTAATGGATTGGCTGAATCATCCAACAAAATTCTGGTCACAATCATCAAAAATCTTCTGGAAGAGAACAAAAAGTCATGGCATAAAAAGTTGGTACATGCTCTGTGGGCTGACAGGCTCACCACGAAGAAATCTATTGGCATGTCACCATTCCAGCTGGTTTACGGAACAGAAGCAATTTTTCCTACCAGCCTTGGATTTCCAGTGATTAAGCTTGTCCAGGAGATTCAGACAGAGGAAAACAGTATGGTGAGAAGAATCAATGAAACTATCCATCTGCAGAAAACAAGGGAGCAGGTTTATAGCAGAGCTGTCAGAGTTCAGGAGAACATTAAAAGACTGTTTGACAAAAGAGCCAAAGCTTCAGATTTCAATGTTGGAGATAAAGTTCTGAAATGGGATTCAAGGAGAGAGGACAAAGGTAAACATGGCAAGTTTGACAGCTTATGGCAGGGTCCATATATCATCCAAGCCACTGTGGGTCCTAATGCATTTTTCTTACAAGAAATTGATGGTACAGAGCTATTTGGGGGTCCTGTCAATGGCAGGATGCTCAAGCACTACTTCTGCTAAATTTCACTTTCAGTTTCATTCTCCATTGTATATATCATTGTAATTTTATTTATAAAAAGAAAAGAAAAGGGGGAGATGTTCAGACATGCTCAAAACTTGAACCTCCGAAAGGAAAAAGGAGTGGCTCAAACATGATCAAAATCTGAGCCAAAAGAAGCAGAACAAATGGTCCTGATATGCTCAAAACCTGGACCAGCAGTGAAAGAAGAATCAGCTCTAACATGTCCAAAACCAGAGCTGAAATGAACAAAGGAAGTGACTCTAATTTTCTCAAAACCTGAGTCACAATAAAAGAAGGATGTTTCAAAACTGCAGATTTCATGCCTTCACAGTTTTGTCTTCAGTTTTCCACAATTCTTCACTCCAGCAAGTCGGACAGTCTAATCCTGGCTTGGCTGTTTTTCAATTTCCTGTTTTAGAATGTAGGAGAAGAAATCTGTTGGACAGTCTAATCCCAGCAGATGTTAGATTAGGTAGAGAAGCATATGAGGCCAACAATCTAATCTGGTCTCATGGAGAAATAAGGGTAGATTCATAATAGGTTTGTTTTTGTTTTGAAAATAAAATGTAAAGGGTCTGCTAGCTCAAATGCACCCAAAGGGAAATGTTAGAACTGTAGTCTGGGTAGGTAGATTGGTTGGGAAATATTTCTGTTGATTTGTGTCTTTACATATTGTGGCAACTGAAAATTAAAGAAAGAAGGGATGTGCCAAGCAGCAGGCATCTAACCTACTCCAAAGATCATCTCTGGTTTCTTGACTCCTTCAAGAAGAAGCCATCCCCATGTGGAGCCACTGTTAGCCCCCCTATGAAATTCTTGACAAGCAAGCTGGGGGCTAGATTGTTTTGGAGCCTTCAAGGAATGCCTTTCCCCTGAAAACCCATCCTCCTTGAGGCCTCTTTGTGCCTGGTGTCCTTTGATAAATTTCCCTCTGTTGATTCCCTTTGCAAGCCTCTCTATTTGTGAAGAAATGCCTAAAGGGCCTCCTCCCCTTCTTATTCCATTCCCCTTTGTCCCCCCTTCTACTTCCCTTTTGTACCCTCTCAACCCTCCCAAATCCCCTTTATATCCTTCCTCTATCCTTTGCTTAGCCAAATTCCCCTTATTCCCTCTATCGTTACTCCTCCTTGGCCTTAAAATGCATTAAAATGGGCCAAAACCCATTCTCCACTTTGTAATAGGGCTTAGACCCTTTCTGCCAGCCCCTTTAGCTGTTTCCCCATGTAGCTGAGTGCTATGACCGAGTGCTACCCCTTAAAGGTGCTAATCGCAATATCGCACATCGCTCCCATCGCATGTTTGTTTTAGCATTCCAATCATCCGTCGCAAATATTTGCGATGCGATTGATCACGTCGCAAATATTTGCGATGCGATTAATCGCGCCACCGTTTCATCGCACCATCCGATCCGCCCGATCGCATAATCACATTTTCCAGATGTGCAACCCTTCGCATCTCCCAATTGCTCCTTCGTCGTCGGTCAGCCTCCAAATTGGACGGTTGGCGCTTCATCGCACTCTGCCAGTCGCCTCACACTTCCCAACCGCTTCCCCTTCCTCGATCGCAATCAGAAGCTATAAGTATGTGTCCCTCTCGTCTATTGCGATTTCGATTCTCCGACTAAGCCTTGACCGTCCACTGGGTCTAAGATCTAATGGTTGAGATCTGATCGCCATCCGCCCCTGGCTGGGTCCCACCTCATCGCATTTCCCTGCATTCCTTTCACATTTCTTTGTATTTTTCTCGAAGTCTAAAGACTTATGTTTCATGGTTGTTCCGCCCACTTTCATATATCATTCCGCTGCTCGACCCCCACCGTTGATCTTCGCTTCTAGGCCACGATCTAATGGTCTGCGCTGCATTCTGCCATCAAACCCTATTATTCGCGAGTCTTCACCAGTTCATTACATTTTTTCACCATTGTTTAGTGAAAGCCACCTTTCTGCCGCCGCACTATCATATTTTCCGCCCTTCGCTCCACCAGTCTTCCATTGCATTGATTGTCTACACACAGTTGTGAGTTTCTGTAGAGTACAAGAGTTGAAACACCGCCATAACTACATAGTATGGATGCATCAGTAATTTTTCCACTGACAGAGGCAAGGAATTTAATGAAGGGCGGGCGTCCATGCCAGCAGAATGTTTTCTTCTGAAGAAGGATGGATTGCCCATACTGTTTGATCATATGCCGTGCTTTAGAGGAGATCCCTGCTCGGAACGTAGTCCAAGGCTTTCAAAGCATTTGCTGCTCAAGTATGGCGGACCATTCCACTTTTCATTGTCATTTTGTTTATTCACCAAGGGTACCACAAAGTACAGCGAACCAGAATGCATCGGAGACATATCTGGAATCAATGAAGCCTGATGAAGGTCATTCTTTTCTCCAAAGAGTGCCAAAAATTAATGCTCAGAGTTTAAAACAGAATGGGCTTCGGCCCTCCCCTTCTTGTTTGAGTTTAATGTTATATTTAGTGTTCTACCTACTTCCTCTGCTCTTTTTCAGCTATAAAAACTATGAGAAAATTGTGGTAAAGGTTGTTGATGAGATAGCAGAGAGGTGCAACAGTTTCTCTTGAGATAAGTTCTATATGTATAGTTGAAAGATAGGCTGAGGAAGATGTATTCAGATGGAATGACCCAGATATTGGCTATGTTGTACCTGATTGGTGTTGATGTTTAATATAATGAGCAAATTTCATTGGATCCTAATCTAAAGCTGCGGTGATGTTTTTCTACCTCTGTGTTTATTTCCATTTCATTTCATTTCATCTGGCTCACATCATAAATTTGGCATAAGATTCACCCTTTTTAGGTGCCTTATGTTGCTGCTCTTCCAGCCCTTTATGTTTTCTACTTCATGTGTTTATCTAAAGATTGATTTCAATTGATTTAACCAATGTAGTGGATGTTGTTGCCTACTAGCTGATGTATGAATTAACGGAATCTGTTTTAGATGTTCTTGTTAGGATTTAATGGAATGTGTTGATAACAATGGGAGGTCTAGAACCCTGTATCTACCTCACTAGGATCTTTCCATTCTGATTAAGCCTTTCCAAGTTCCCTTGTGCTGCCTCTGATTTTGTCCAAGCAGGTCTGGAGTTAAATGACCTCTGACCTGATCTATAGATGTGATTAGTTGGTTCTCCCCCCTTCACTCTCGGTCCTTAATGTCCCATACCACCCTATCACTTTAGGATCCAAGGCTTTAGATGACTAGCCCAACTGAAAGCTTGCATATTGATAGCAAGTAAATCCTTTCTTGACTCCATTACCCAATGGACTTGGTTTTCTTCGGATTATCTCTCCTTTGCCTAAATTCTTCCTTGCCCAGTCCTGTCTCATGATGAACTCTTCCTTCCTGATTCCCAACAACCAAACTCTCAATTAAACAAACAAACCCTACGCATAGAACTAGCCTAATACCTTATTGTGAGCTTCAAAGACAAACACCTTTGACAATCATAGAAACATGGGAACCCCAACAACACCCTCTTGCTTAGATTACCTAAGTAGTCATTTTGATCTTTTCGTGACTCTTTCAAAAGAGAAGAGATCATTGAGCGCTTGTCCTTCCACGCTTGTTTAAAACTAAAAGTGACAGAGTCACCTTTTGCCTGTTTCTCGACTCTTAGAATATGAAATGACAGAGTTTTGTTTCAATGTCTTAAAATATTAACTGCCCACGAAATATTCCTGGTTAAAGTTATCTTCCTTAGTGTTTTGTTTTACGGTTGTTTCCAATGGCAACATTTCCAGAGTTTACCAACCAAGGAATGCCCTCCAAAGGGAATACTTGTCCTTTTCCTGCTTTTGGGAATGTTGGTGCTTGTTATATGGCAACATTATCCCTTCCTGGGTTAATTTTTTGGTTTCCTATTTGGTTATTCTCAACCTCTGTGGTCTCAAGTGTTCCGCCCACTGTACAACCATCCCCTCCACTTGAACAACATCATGTTGATTCTAAGGTGGACCTCTCCCCTTATTTGTCTGTTTCTTCATCGTCCTCTTCTACTTCGCTTGGTGAAAGTCTGGATTCTAGTAACCAGGTGGTTAAGAAGAAGAATAAGAAGACGAAGAAGAAGAAGTCAGATAAGAGAGAGGCTAACTCTGTGACTATTGCGCCTCAGACACCATCCATTGATAAACCATCCAACCTTCCGCGGAAATTCAAATTCCCTTGCATGTTGTACAAAGGAGACCATATTCTTCAAGACTTCCCTGGCATTCCCAAGGTACTTGAAGCGTGGTCCAACGGCCATCCGTCGTTGACTTTGGCTTCTGGAAGTCATATTGGTGGCACATCTTCGACTAGTAATGATAAGACTCATAAGAAACAGGGTAATATTACCAATCCCTGTAAGTTGTGTGAAGGGCATCATCCCATTCACCTTTGTCCATACATGGATGAGGCCATGAGAGTGTTAGAGAACCCTACTATTTCTACACCCTCCCTTCCAGTTGGTTACAAGAGACTTTCTTTGAGTCCTCTGCTAGTTAATTGAACGATCGATTGAGAGTTATCCTTGGTCGATCCGGCTCCCTCAAAAATTCAAATTCAAGAATCCGTTCCCAACCAACCATTGGTCATGGAATCAGTTGATCTGATCCTGCCTGTGGTTCATCAGGTATTTTCTGTCGAGAGTGGATCTCACCCCCCTCACATTCTTCTTGTTTCTTCAGATTCCTCGGACTTGGAGAAAGTTCTCCTGTCCCTGTAGTTCAAGAAGCTACTCGTCTTGATCCCATGATGGAAGCCCAAGAGGATGCTCATTTTTCTCTGGTAACACCATGGGATGACCATCTCAGTTCCATGGTACCCCCTCTAAGTAGTCTGGTCGCTTCCTTTGATTGGAGTCAATTTGTAGGATACCACCTTCCTTCTTATGTGATTTTTGAGATCACAGTATAGACCTTTGGTGTGGCCATACCTAGCACAATTATAGATGAAGGTGCATCTGTTAGTGTTCTATCTTCGACTACTTGGCAAGATTTTGGTTCTCCATCGCTTGTGCCTATTACGCAAAATCTAGTGACTTTTAATAGAGGAACCAGTCAACCGTTAGGGATCCTTCCGAAGTTGCCTCTCACTTTGGGAGGGAAACCATCTATATAGACGTGATGGTTATTCCAGGCCCCTTGGATTTCAATTTAATTTTGGGTCACGACTATGGATATGCCATGGGTGCACTTGTCTCCTCCCTCTTTCATGTGATCTATTTTCCACATGAAGGTCAAATCATGACCATTGATTAGCTTTCATTCTTTGGTCTGGAGGTGGCAGCTCGCCCACCATCATCTCTGTTAGATGTTTATCCGCTAGTTGTATCTTCCCCGCCATAGGTTAATTATGTGGCTGCTTGTTCGTTTCCCTTAACCAGTGATTGTGCCTTCGAGTACCGTTTACTGGGGGCATTCGATCGTGATTTCCAGGACGTTGTTCTCCCATCAGATGCAAACTTCTTGGAACCCATGAACTCTTATCCGTTATGGTAAAGGTCGTTATGAGTAAATTTCCTTTTATTGTGTCAAGCTTGTTAAAAAATGAAACAAGCTCTTTCAAGGATATTTCTTCTTCTATGTCAACCTCGTTAAACTATGAATTAGCTCATGAGCAGAGTTCCTTTTATTGTGTCAAGCTCGTTAGAAAATGAAACAGGGTGTTACGAGGATGGTTTGTATTCTATGTCAACCTCGTTAAAAAATGAATTAGGTAATGAGGATAGTTATTTTAATGTGTCAACCTCGTTAAAACAATGAAACACGTTCCTGTTCAATTCGAATCTTTGATCAGATCTCGTAAAATCCTAGTTGAGTCTTTCTCTGATCTCGCAAGTTGAACCTTCACTCCATTCGATTTTCATTCATTACAGCTGGAATGATGCTTGGGGGGCATGTACCTCGAATTGAGCCACCATGCTGGGGGCATGACTGTATTTCAAGAATAGTTTACCATTGTTTCAAGCTTGCGTAAAAATGAAACCAATTTGAAGCATAGTTTACTTTTGTTTTTGAGCTTACGTAAAAATGGAATCTTTTGGCTTGGTGTGCTTTGTGAACTCTTTCCTTTATTTTGGGTCGTTACTTATTATGCAGATTATTTAACTAATACATTAACTAGAATTGTCTTAGACATTTGCGTAATCTGTAAAATAATCATCACATGAAAAAGATCCATATAGGAATATATATATATATATATATATATATATATATATATATATATCGAATGTTTGCATCAGTGTGCATCATAAGTTCAAAAAATATGTGTGTTTATGTTACATCCCGAGACATCATGTCTCTCAAAAATATGCAGAAATAAAACCTAGGTGTCTAATCGGGGTGA
>CM076583.1:580123562-580195171 GCA_034641835.2 Pinus albicaulis
TCTCTCAGCGCAGATGGGTGGCACATTCATCAGATGGATGTGAAGACTGCGTTCCTCAATGGAGTTATTGAGGAAGAGGTGTACATAGAGCAGCCTGAAGGTTTTGAGATCTTCAGAAGTGAGTCGCATGTGTGCCGACTCAAGAGAGCACTGTACGGGCTGAAGCAAGCACCTCGTGCTTGGTACACTCGGATAGACAGCTACTTCACCGGGCTTGGATTCTCCAAGAGTGAGGCGGATCCTAACTTGTACCAGATTGTGGTGGAGGGGAAGCTATTGATCATCGTACTGTATGTAGATGATCTGATTTTGACTGGCGATGAGCAGTTGATACTTTCATGCAAGGAGGATCTTGCACGAGAGTTTGAGATGAAGGACTTGGGCATCCTTCATTATTTCTCGGGATTGGAGATTTGGCAGCGCAGCGGAGGACTGTTTGTTTCTCAGGGAAAGTATGCTCGGGAGATTCTGGAGAGGTTCAACATGCAAGGCTGCAAGCCTGTTGACACTCCTCTTCCTGGTGGTTGGAGGAAGGAGGATGCTACTTCAACGGAGGTAGTGGATGCCACTGTCTATCGACAGTTGGTGGGGTCGCTTATGTATTTGGTCAATACACGACCCGATATATGCTATGCAGTTAACCAGCTTTCGCAAGCTATGGTTAAGCCTACCAAGCTCTTTTGGAAGGAAGGCAAGCATGTATTGCGCTATATTAGAGGCACATCGGGATATGGTCTATGGTACAGACAGGAGGATGGAGCGAAGCTTTTTGGCTTCACTGATGCAGATTGGGCAGGGAGCCCAACGGACCGGAAGAGCACTTCTAGAGGAGTTTTCAGCATTGGGTTGACAGCAGTTTCCTGGTACAGCAGGAAGCAGAGATCCGTGGCACTCAGTTCAGCAGAGGCTGAGTACATGGCAGCTAGTTTGGCTACATGCGACGCTATTTGGATTAGGAAGATCCTCGTTGGATTGTTCAGGTTGCATTTAAAGCCTACAGTGATCTACTGTGATAACCAGAGTTGCATTAAACTCTCGGCTAATCCAGTATTTCATGATAGGTCCAAATACATCGACATCAGGTACCATCATATCATATATTGTGTTCAGTGGAGAATCATGATGCTTTCATATGTTCCCACGGAGGATCAGGATGCCGACATCCTGACAAAGGCGCTCACCAGGAGCAAGTTCGAATTCCACATAGGCAGGATAGGGATTGTAGATAATCCATATCTTGCTGAGAGGGAGTGTTGAGAATGCAGCAAGATGATGGAGCTTAGTGAAATGAAGTCGCCTTCACTAAGTGGGCCCATAGGCAAATTCTGGCGCAAAGTCTATTTTTAGACTATGTCTATTTTTAGACATATGGAGCATGGTCCAGGGGTTGCAGTATGTTATTATTGGAGTATTGGTCATGTTGGTAAAAATATATGGGACTCTATTTTTGTGACCTATAGGTCAATAGGTCGAAGTCTATTTTTAGACTGCCTATCCTAAAAATAGGGAAGTCAAATATTATTTACCCTTAATAATATTTGGACTATAAACTTCAGTTTACTCTCTTGGAGCACTTCAGTTCGAGCCTTGGAAGTGGCTCATGCATCTGACAGAGGAATTACGCTATTCCCAAGGGTTTGATGGCATCATGCATGGTTGACTTCAGTGGCAGAAGTTTGGTGGAGTTAATGAGACAGCTAGTGGAGTTGTGTTCTGTTTATTTTAGTTGAACTAGTTGAGATTAGTTTAACTAGCTAATCAATTAATTATGAGTGGAGTGAATTAAATATTATTTAATTCATTAATTAGTAACTCATTATTCAACTCAAGAACACATCAGTTCACTACAGTGCATGATCAGTTCAGTGGAGACCAGTGAAAGAGGTAGATGAAAGGGTGAAGTTAGCTATCAGTGGCGACATCAGTTGTGCATGAGATTTGCACCACACTTGGAGGAATTTCCCATGATGATTGCGCTGTCAAGCCAAGGAGATTCGAACCTTGGATATCTATATAGACAGGCCTGGATTGCGCAATAGAGGCAAGGCAATTGGCGGTGAGTTTTGAACCAGTAACCTGTTCAAAACTGAGCTAGATTGTGTGTAACTTCATGAGAAAGTACTGAGTACTTGTGAGGAGTATTGTACTGGTTTTGTTACATGATTTCTCCATTATAATATACACAATAGCTGTGGGGTTTTCAGCTATAAGCTTTCCCCATACATACTGTGTTAATGTGTATGATGATTTGATGTGTTGTCGCTTGATTTTATTTCCGCATGTTTGATGATCTGAGTGGAAGAGATTATGTGTTGCATATAAATTCGAATTGTATGTGATCAGGATAGTCTCGGTGGATAATTAATCATTATTCAGCAAATTTCTACAGTGAAGGTTGTCTTCTCTTCGTCATCTAGGTGAACAAGAATCTAATTATAACTGGAGTATCTGTCCAGTAATGAAAGTCTAGAAGATCCAACTACCCTTTGCAAAATATGGTCCATCTTCGGTAGTGGGTAATTGTCTTTCAATGAAAGTTTATTAAGATTTCTAAAATCAATGCACAAGCGAATCTCTCTTGTCTTCTTTCTTACTAGTACTAGATTAGACATCCAATTTGAAAAGAGAAAAGGCACAATGATACCAGTAGTCAATATTCTATTTACCTCCTTCTGGATATGTAGGTTTTAACATTGTAAATAAATTATCTGCAAACGAATCTTAAAGATAGAAAATAAAAAATAGTGAGAGCATAAAACATAAAACATATATACACAGATATTTTCCCCTGGATCCCAAATCAGGACTACAAGCTTGATTGTTCATTATATTCCTTTTAGTGTCATAACACATATATATACATACCAAAGCATTCATAAACCCCAATCCATTAACCCTGGATTAGGACATAACCGTAGTTCCCAGGACATAACCGTAGTTCCCTTGACCGAATCTACAAAATACCAGGGGCCGAAAACCATCGTCCCCCAAAACCATGTGCAAACCCATGCACAAAACCATGGGTAGGTCTGCCCACCGAAAAAAATATCCTGGTGCGCTGCCTCGAACCCCAATAAGGGAGGTTTCCGCCACCCATATGACCCCCTTGGTGCACACGTGGGGCTAATTGTGGAAATAATATAACACATACCCAACAGGATAGAGGGTAGCAACTTGGGATTCATTCTTCTAAGATTTTGATGAAAAGGTTTCTAATCTAGCTTCAAGGGGATGGTATGATGAATTATGCTCTTGTCATAGAATTTCAGATCAAAATATTCCCAATAAAATATATTATCAAATTGAGACATAAGAGCTTCGTATTTATCTTTCATTTTTGCACTCAAAGATTTTGAAATTTTTACTATTTTTGGCTTTTCTAGAGTGCTAAGATTCAAATCTTCTACTCCCATTTACGTTAGCAACATGGTTAGTTTGCGTGCAACATCATCTTGATAAAAAATCTCTTCGAAAGGTACCAAACCTCTTGGAATGGAGTTATCTTTCAGATGAAGCACTTGCATCTCTGCTACATGGATTTCTTGATCGTCTTCATAGCACTGGTTGTCCATTTGAGAATAAACAAACTCTTCTTCTATCTGCAAGAATTTTTTGATCTGTTTATCATCTTGAAATACTTGCCAATATTGAACATTATCTGGGACAGCAGGGCAGTGTTTTACATTTATCTCATACTTCTTATTAGGATACAATGAAAATTTTAAACATACTGGCCGAAGTGGCTAGAGAATCAGCAATAACATTTCTTTCTCTTGGAATCAAAGATAGCGTGTACTCAAAAAATATCTTGAGAATTTCTAGCACTGTGTTTCGGTAAGCTTTCATCCTTGGATGCTTGGCCTGGTATTCCCCTTTGACATTTTTTATCACTAACTCAGAGTCACCATATACAGAAATATTTTTTGCACCCAGCTTCTTGAGAATTTTCAGACCGACGATCAAAGCCTCATACTCAGCTTCATTGTTTGAACATTAAAAGGCCAGCTTGTAGGAGGAAATTTAAACATTGGGAGGTATGTTTAATGACTTAATTATAGGGTTTTGAATCCACACTCTAATTCCAACCCCTTCTTTTCCCAAAGCTCCATCGAATTCCATAGTCCACAAACTATTTTCCTCATCTAGAAAGTGAAAATCAGATGGCTGAATTTTACTTGTTGTTTGAGATACCTCTATTATACCACAAAATTTTGATTCTTTCATCATTTTGATACTTTTTTGAGGTGATGCACTCAGCCCCTAACCTTTTGGCACTTTTTTACAAATTTCTGCATTTTCCAATTCTAAAATAGAATTTGAAAATTCAGAATTTTCTACAATTTCTTCAATCAAATCTTCGGAAGATGTTGAACACTCATGATTGAACAAGATAAAAGACTCTAAATCTATATGAACAACATGTATAGTATTTTTATTTGGCTTTTCTTGGCTTTTGATCATGTACTTCATCTTACTTTCTCGATATAGTTTCCTGAGCTGTCCAAAGATGGGAATGGTAGCATAAGAAAAATCAAGCTGTAAGGTACCTCTAAGCTTCGCTCCCCATGAATGAAAAAGTATAATTCCATATATGGGAATGATATTAGCCAAAAAAAATTCCATAAGGACATTCCGCGCTGGGATTTTCTCTAATGACACCACTAGGTCCTTGATGAGGCCAAGACATTCCACCCTCCCTGAATCAAATGAGTAAAGATCATGATACGGTCTTGTGATGTCCAGTCCTAATCTGTCCATAATTTCCTTGGGCATGAGGTTGTGAGAGGCTCTAAAATCAAGCATGGAGTTATGAAGGATAAAGTCATGGATTTTGAGGCTTAGGTAAAATGGAGGGACTTCAATATCTTCTAAATCACCATCAACAGCAGGACCGAAAAGAAGCTCGGGATGATCATCACTCACATTAACCATATCATACATTTGATAAACTTGAAGCAACTTAGCAACTTGAACTTTGTATTAGTCATTCATAACTATTTTAGTTAGAGGAATGGAGACTTTCAACTTGGCAATTTCATTTTCAAGATAAAAAAGAGCGGAATGTTTTTCTACCTCTTTCAATGATGCATCTTTTTTCTCGGGTTGATATTTGTGTGAAGACTCTTTCTTCTATCCTCCTTCTTAGACTTCTTTATCTTTCCTTTTACTGCTGGAATAATCTTTATTTCCTTTAACATTATTAGTAACAACAAGCCCCTTATCTTTACTTTGATTCGGATCAACAATTTCTTTGGAATGAGCATCTACTTGAGCATTCTGTTTTTTCTAATAAGAGGTTATAGGAACATTCCTATTCCTCAAGCCATACTATCTCTACACTTGAGAAATATCATTTTGATATCCTATTTGATAATCTTCCATTTATACTAATAATATGTCATCATTAGATAACACAAATTTTTTATCATCCAGTGCACTAATTTCTGCAGAAAATTGAT
The DNA here is from genome assembly GCA_034641835.2 of Pinus albicaulis. NCBI lineage: Eukaryota > Viridiplantae > Streptophyta > Pinopsida > Pinales > Pinaceae > Pinus > Pinus albicaulis. The sequence goes on from CM076583.1 coordinate 580,129,022, forward strand.
CTTCTTCAATGAGGAAAATAGGTTGTTGATTTTCCTAAAATAAATGATTCTCACCAGAAATTTCTTCCTAATCATCTGCATCAGGGCCTTCAGTATAATTCTCATGAAATAGGGTGTGAATTTTTCGCTGACTTTGTGGATCCTAACCGCTCTATTCCCTTTGCTTAATCCTGTATTCGGGCTGTTGATTTTGACCCCTGAAATTGTCATTCTAAATGGAGGGTTTAGCTTGTCGATCAACGATGGACATCTTATCCATCATCTTCTCCATGGTCTTGATTAAGGTATCTAATTTTCCTTCTGATGAAGAGGGTGTTTCTTCTTTGATAGTGACTCTTTTTTGTGTCTTAATTTTATATTTCTTGATGATCAAATTGGCTTTTGTTATCACACTCAAAATTTTGCAAAGGTTTCTTGGATAGGTTCTTCCTATTTTTTTGTGTTATGTCAATTTAGATCATGATATTGATAAAGGGGGGTGGAAATCATTTCTATCCTAAGGATAAATATCATCATAAACCATGTCTTTTCATTCAAGTGTCATTGCATATCATCTCAAGGTTCATTTTTAAACTTCATTATCAACCTGTTTGTTTTTACCAGGTTTATTAGCGCACATAACTACGAAATGACAGTTTGTGCTATGGAAACACCTAAAATTTCCGTAGCGAATCTATCAGATTTTAAACTGTTGGCACTGTGGAATCATGATTTTCTGCGGGAGGTAGAGGTCTGAATGACATGGCATTTTTTCATTGGTTCAGGTAGAAGTGGGGTTTTTCTAGTTAGTTATGGTAGTCATCATCATTTTAAATCACGATTGTTGCGCTTTATTTCCTACTTTCCACCTCATTATTCATATTTTCCACCGTTAGGCTTCAAATTTTTTTTAACATATCTCCACTTACTCCTATCTTGGCATTATCTCGTTCAGCTCCTACCTGTCATATTCAGTTTTAAATATTTCATGCTATGTTCTCTTGTCACCAAAGCGGTTTCATCTCCATCCCAAGCATCTCTTAGTCCATATTTCTACTTGCAGGTGTCACAACAGTGAGGGAGCTGCACAGTTTAAAGACATATGGCAACTAATAACAAGGTACATAAGGGAGGTTTTTGTATGAGGTTGGAGCCAATGGACCTGAAGTTGTTGAACGAGGAGCTCAATTTCGCTGAAGCCTTCAGAAATGCAGGTTGTATGAGATTCAGCCAGAAATTGCAGGGGTTTCATATTCAGATATCAAAGGAATTTGCAACAATTTTCACTGGAACAACATTTAAAGTAGTAATATTGAATATTTTTGTCTCCCCTGAGACAATATCCCAAGCTACAGAGATCCCAAGACAAGGTGAAGAGTGGTTTAAGTCCACTAAATACAAGCTACAAAATTGTGATGAATTCATGAAGGCTGAATATGTTGGAACTGACACAATTGATGGGATTCCAAGAACATATTTGAAAGAAGACCACTCTAAAATTTTATTGATCATTCAGAGGTATTTCAATTGTGAAGGGAGGTTCCACATGGTGTACCAGTATCACTTCCAGCTTCTACTACATTTCACTAGTAAGAAAGCCATTGATCTTCCTTTTTACCTGTTTAGAAGCTTGAACAAGATGGAAGATAAGGTGCAGGCTAGGCCACAAAACAGTGATACATTTGTGTTTCATCATGGGATTATTAAGCTATTAGTTCTATAGGAATTAGAAAAAATAAACAAATATTTGTCTTCTTTTCTCTTTCTTAATGGATATGAAGTTGATGTAGTGACTCCTAAGAAGAATCCTAAACCTAAGGGCACTCACTCAATTCAGAATGAGTGGCATGTTAATGAGATAGAGGTAGATAATCAAGAAATATATCATACTCTACATCTTATGAATGTTGAAGAAGAGCCAATGGACATTGATATAGGACCTTCACAAGAGACACCAGTCCCACTGTCATCACCTACAAGCAAAAAACCAAAATTCAGTAGAAAGAATAATTAAGAAAGGATGACAAGGAGTAAAAAAAAGGGTCAATAAATTGAGAAAGGTAATTTGGAAGCCATCCTTCAAGCTATAGATATATAATAATCCCCAGTAGTCTAGGCTGTTGATTTTGGATGGAGAAGAAAGCAAAAGAAGGTTATCAGTGCCAAAAATCTTGACTTCACTGGAGAAGAGGCAGAGTTTGTCTTCCAGCCAAGAAAACCATTGACTAGATCACAGTTGGCCAAATATGTTATGTCTCAAATCATTGATAAATGAAAGTAGCCTCTGATACAAGAAATCATTTATCTATCTCCAGTAAAGGAAGAATCACTGTGTAAAGAAAAGGGAAGGAGAAGATAGTTGAAAAATCAGAAACGGAGCTCCTCACAGAACAACTAAGAGAAGAAAGGGAAGAAATAATTGAGTTAAAATTGGAGGCAGAGAAACATAGGTATGAAAATATTGAGTTTGATCAGATGATGGAGAAATGAGACAATGAAATTTCAATTTTTGAAGGATCCATAAGTGATGCTAAAATACTGTTGAAAAGAACCCAGCCCCTAAGTCTTTTGGCTAAACATAATAGAAAGAGGAATTTGCACTTGCAAGCTGAAAAAGGATCATTGAAGAATCAAGTAAAGGACCTTCAAGAGCAGATGGAAATGATACAATATGAATTAAAAAAGAGGGGCCTGAAAATTACAGTCATTAATGAGCCTAAAGACATTCAAGCTTCAAATGATAGAGAAGGATAGAACTACCAAAGTTTGAGGAGTAGGGTAATTTTTTTTCAGTTTTGAAAATGCCACCCAAAATTTTCTACTCATAAGAAGGTGACTTTTTTATTAAACGGGGCTTTTTCCTTTGTTTAGGACATATTAGGCATTTTCGTAGTGCCTGCCAGGCTTGAAGACCAAAAAGTGCTACGAAATTTTTGTAGATTTCTTTTTGATAAAAAGGGTGGTTAAAATTGAAATTAAATCTTGGGAAAATTTTGCATTAGCCCTCCTAACCTATTTTAAGGACTCATGGTAGCAGAAAGTCGAATTTATTTGCAAAAGTGTTTAAAACTGAGGTGCTACAAAAATTTGCTGTAGAATTGCCTACATCACTTTGTTTTTGTAGCGCAGAGGTTAGATGAAATTTTTTGAATTTTAGAGGGAAGTTGAAGGCCAGCCAAGCATGTGGGAAGCAAAAAGGATAGCAGTGGAATATGTCAGTAAGGTTATCTCCTTAAATGAGGTTTTCTTATGCTACATATCAGCCTAAAGATAGGGCTTCATGGTCATTATTGTCATTCCCCTAAAAAATAAGATGATAAGTTTTTATTTGTATGGAGGCATTTATGACATGCTCATGGTCAGTGACACTCAAGAAACTCAATGTAAAAATGTATTTTTTCATTTGGATAATGTAATAAATAGAAGTAGAATCCTAATAGGCCTCTAACTCTTAAAGTTAACAGGTGTTAGTTTTTAGTTCCAAATATCTAGCTTATGGTTAGACTAGGTGGCAGCAAAAGGACTTAATGATCTAGCCTTGTTGGAAAATTCGATGTAAAGGTTTGATGCCTATTAATAGCCAGTATTTTGATGAATTAAGGACTAGAGAATATTGTGTCACGCTGCTAATTTTTTAAAATCTTTCATATTTAGTAATATACGGTGGATATTTTTCCTTCTCCACCTGAAATTCGAATGATGTTTCAATGAGTTCGTGTCTTATATGTTTTATTTTTTATTTGTGGTATGTTTATGTCTAATTACTCAGAATTCATGGAAACCATGCTCTAACTTCCTTTATATATTGAAATGCTGCTATTTCCTATGTATGTGTGTTATCTCTTCATTTAAATGTTCACTTGCCTTAGCTTCCACAAGAAAAATTATGTTCATTGAGTTTCTTGATGTTGAATCCATTAGCCCAATGGTAGAAAATCCTCTATATTTTCAACCTGCAATTAATTACAATCAAGTCATTGTCATAGAGTTATCCATATAATAGAGTTTTCATTAAAAAATCACAAAATACCTTGAGAGAGCCCTCTCAGACTGAAGAGGCTAATCTTCAGTTAAAATTTGGTTGAAATAGTTACTCTAAGTTGTCTAGTGGAGTAGCCCATCTGTACCAACTTAGTGATAACATCTTCCACACTCACTGCGTTTCTCTGCATTTCTTCAAGAGTTGATGGGTTTCTTTCCCTCAACTGATAGGCCATGTCAGGATTGAAACCATTAGGATAATGAAGTAAAGCAAGGCCTGGAGGAGGCTTAATATTATATGGAATTGAATCGTATATTTTGTTGAATCTAGCTGTAAAGTCTTGGACAGGCTCATTGGGATTCCTTTTTAAGGCATTATACTTAGCTGGGATCTGCAATGGATTTTTCTTTTTCATCCCACTTCTCCATAAAAAAATCAATCGTCTGCTTTGAGGTACCAACTAAACCAGCTGTAAGTGAGTGAAACCATTTCTTTACCTCTCCAGAGAAATTTTGTGCAATGATGTGCATCTTAGCATCGTCATTGTCAACTCTTCAAGATCTATGAAGTCAATCACTTTGGAAACATGATGATAGTTTGTAACCTCTGATTTTCCATATAAAAGAGGAAGCCTCTAACCATAATTTTGAGTTAGTGGAGTAAGCTGAAGTGGTAGGATTAGTGAAGCAAATCTGGCCATGACTAATGGGGGAGGTGGTGGAGGTGCTGATAGAGTGAAAACTTGCAGAGGTAATAACAGAATGAAAGGAGGGATTGATGATGTAGTTGTATAAGAATGTGAAATGAAATATGGAGCAAAGGTCTGTTGCTAATATTGAAAATAGGCCTTCTCTGAAGTTTATTGAAATTTTTCTACCAAACCCTTGAGTTTATGAAAATTATAAAATACTTGACTATCAATTTCGGACTCAAAAGATTCAGAAAATGGTGCGAAGGACTCGAAATCAAAAGGATCAAAGGTGGCTTCTGAAAGGAAAGTTTTAGACTTGGTTCTCAACAAATATTTTTCATATTTTGGAATATATATCAAACCTTCTGGAACGAATCTCATAGGTAGATAATTTGATTTGAAAAGTGGAGAAACAACTATTCCAACCTTCCAAGACTTGGTCTTATGTTTCCTAAAAAGAATCTCAGGATCATATACAATTAGTGATGGATTTGGGTTTTGATTTGACCTGGTATTTCTTTTAGGAGCCGTCTTAAGATAATAATTTTAGATTGTGGCTCAAGATTTAGAATTCAGCCTATCTTGAAAACTAGAGCTTGTCACCTGCAATCGCTCCACGACAACGACGCCAAAAATGTTATCAATTTCCCTAACTTCCCAAGTTCGATAGTAGGATTAGAGAAAGGTAATCACAGACCAACTTTTGGCTAGGTAGCTAGCCCTACATTATGTCTACAACATTTTCCTTGATTTCATTAACAAAATGTTATACAATAGCTCCACTGCAAATAACAACTATCCAACCTCTACAATGAAAAAAGACATTCTAATTATATAAAATATAGATCATGACACCTCAATAGGTATAAATCCCATCCCAAATGGATCATAAATGCAAGATATGATCCATTTCCTAGTATCTAGGGAGGTTAGAAACCATTCCCTAGAATTTAGCTACAAACTAGGTGTATTTTTCTCTTACATTAATTACACATTACATCATACAAGGAAGAAAAAACCAACCGAATTATGCTAATGAAAACTCATAGCCTCTAATTTGTGACCATTTCTGAGCTTGACAGCTGTATTGAAGGAATCCAATGCTGATCTGTGAAAATTCTGACTAAATAATTTAAAAACAAATTGCAAAAGCATAATAAAACTTTGGAGGAACTTTTGAGGCACTTTGACAAGTCCAAATTCCCTTTTGAAAAAACGGTCAACTAGTTATGTGTGTCTAGGTTCAAAAACGTCTTTAATTTTCCGAAATGGACTGCGGGAATTCCTTCCAAAATCCATTCTCCCAGGGTCACTCAAATGCATAACAGAGGGTCCAGAAAGGAAGCAAAAACATGAAAAATATGTGGTTTTTTAGCTTTTTCTCCCAAATTGCAGCTTTTCATTCCAGGAGGGTTACTTATCTATGATGTACTAATCAAAATACATTAATGCATGTAAATAAATCACCATTTGGTTGCCTCCAAATAAAAAAGTCATAAGTTTCTGTTACCCTTTTGCAAGGAGAAATTTCCACAATTCTGCCAAAAATCATGAAAAATACCAAAATTGCTCCAAAGCCTTCAAAATTGGTTCTTTGACACCCGAAAGAGATAGGCTATATAAATAATGGAGCTTCAGCCAATAAATCCATTTTTTTCTTCTCCTTGAGCTTCATTGCACCTCTTTAAGCTTATTTTTGACTTGTTTCAACTTTACTTGAAGAAATGGTATCCCTGGTTCGATAATGACTTGTCATGTGCCTTTGCAGCTTGTTATCCCTTTCAGCCTTCTTCAATAAATTTTCCAAGTGTTCATTAACTCTTGATAGCCAAATTTATTTATTCGCATTGATCTCCATAGCAATGAGCTCATCAAATGTTAATACTTCAGGTTGATGAATTTGTTTTTTCTCTTGCTCCAATGCCCTTTCTAGGCCTCTTGTTCTTGGTATTTTTTCATGTACCTCATCCTTTATCTCCTACACTTGGTCAAAAATAAAAATATTCTTTAATTTACCTCTGCTTGCTTCCATGTCTTATTTGTATGTACTTTGGAGGATTTGTTTCACTTGCAATGTAATATTTTCCCGTTCAAGGAAAGTAATCTGGGATTGGGCAATGGAGAAGGCTTCTTTCAATTCTGCAATCTTTTTATCCTTCTCTTTGATGATGTCTTCAACTAATTTGACCTCCTCATGTTATGATACCTCAAGCTCCATTGGCATTGACTCATCATGCTGATGCACAAGAGGCTGCTCCTCAATCTGACATTTCTCATCATGGGTGTCAAATGTAAGAAATCTCCTAGTAGAATTAGGCACAAAACATTTCCTCCCGCCTCTCTCATGACATGTGAAGACTTCTTGGAGAGGTTATAGACAAATTTTTCTGTCTTACCTATTACATCATCACCACCACCAGCATGGTGATGGAGCACAATGAGCTTGATAAGGCTATGATGAAAGAGACTATTATGATGATCTTCTCTTCTTCTATGGACCTTCTCAGCCATCTTAACCAAGCTCCTGTATAAATAATGAGGCAAATCAAGCTTTTTGACTCTGGTAAAGTGCATCAAAAGCTTGATGTGATACCTGTATATCCTAGAGAATATTCCTTCGCATGTAAAGTACTTCATTATGAACATCATCAGTGCAACATAATTGTTTTTGAGGTTTCTAAAAGGAAAAATAAATTCTGGATCATCTCTGACATGAGGCTTTAGAAACTACTTGTAATTTTCAATGTCAAGATCCATACCCTTGAACCATTGCTCTCCTTGAGAAGGAATACATGTAGCTAAATAAATAAGGTGAGGTGATAAACTGATATCCATACCTGTAAGAGTGACCTTTCCCATATTGTATCTGGTTTCAAAAATCCTAGATAACTAAAGATGATACCCTCGTAATATTCCAAAATTAGCATGCAGCTAATTGAAATATTGATTTTTGCTGCTTACACTTAGGAGATGAATAAATGGGTAAGGAGGCCCATAAATTTAAGGAATAAGAATAAAATCCCTCATAATGTGAAAAGGGATAGTCATAGGATCTGGATTTCACACCCTCATGTGTGAAAATGGGCATTTGCATGTGGACAAGGTCAAGTTTGACCAAGTCAACAACACTGGGATAGGAGGTGGAGATCATCTTTAGAGACAACACAGAGATAGTGGGAGGAATATTCCTTGGTGGAGGAAACCATAATGAGTGGGAACCAAGGTTGGAGGGCTTCCATTTGTATAAAATGAGGGCAAGGCAGCCATAGCAAAACATGTTATGGATTATTGATTTTGTGGTCTGCATGACTATTGTGCATTCTTCAACTGTTTAGTTGAGATTGTTGTGCTACTTAGCACAAGGAATTCCTATTTAGAAATTCCTTATCCTTTCTTGAGATTCCTCTTAAGAATCTTGTACTTCATTTCTCCACATCCAGGCTTGAGGCTAAGCTACCTCCTTCAACTACATCATTATTTCTGCAGAAGTATAACGTTGTGTTGAAGGGTGTTGCAGTGGAGGTTTCACAACACCACTTCCTGAGCTTATTTTTTAGAGGAGGAAGCTTTATTTCCTTTGGGAGATCAGTGAGGAAGCCCTTGGAGCAGATTTCATATCTTGGCACTTGGCCAACATAGTTTCTATCTACTACAGTGCAGTCCCTCTCCTTGACTGTCTTATTTTCAGTGAGTATTTGCAGTGAGGGTTGCAGTGATTGTTGGAGGGTGAGATCTTCAGTGTTAGGATCAGCCTTTCACTTGGAATATCCATTGGAGGATGTCTATTTATCTCATGTAGAACATTCATCCATCTCCATCCATTTCTTGAGTTGCAGCTGCTACTCAGTCCTAGGACTGCAACCCTGGCATTTTGTACTTTTTGCATATTTCAGGAAATCCTTTCCCGATTGTCTTGAAATTGAGTTTGGGAGTCTAGACCTTCACTCCCAACATTGTGTGGACCCTATATTTGTATATTTTTGTATTTAAACTTCTCAATATCATTTATCTCTAATAAAATTGTGTTGTCATAGCCTTGAGAATTTTCTATGTAGCATTGATCTTCATTTTCCATGTACATGTTCTCTTGAGGCTTGTGTTTCCTAGCTTGAGTGATTATTTCCTCAAGATCTTGTATCTATTTGCTACTATGACATTAATATAATGGCTATATGGTTCTTCTTACATTTTATGTGTTGATGTATCACTTCTCTTTCATTATTGTGTTCAAGTATTGCTTCATCCCCATTTTGGGATATTACAGTGGTATTAGAGCATAATCTTGGCTCAGTCTGTGGAATCTCAGTCAGTATGCAATAAGTAGAAGAAGATAAGAAGGAAGAAATAAAAATGATGAAGAAAATGAGATTTTTCTCATCATTTTTTAGATCCATGAAGAACCTCTCCAAGGAGGATAAGCAAATGAAAGAGGAAAGTTGCAGTGAGACCTCTAGAAGGTTTCAAGAGGAGGAAGGCCCATGCACTTCCTATGATCAAAGAAGAAAACTAGTGTTGCAGAGAGCTCCAAAGAATTTCAATATGCCCCCGTCTTTTGAAGAAGACAATAAGAAATGGAATAGAGGACATTTGGATCACAAAATTCTAATTGATTACCTTGTTGAGTACAAATCTCAACCTAGATCCTTCAGGGAGACTCTAGCTTTCCCACAGTTCATTCATTTTAAGGAAGAAAGGATACCTTATGGCAAGGGGGGAATCAAGAGCAATAGGTTTCTATTGTCTACCTTTGATGGGTCATCTACAACAAAATATTGGGCAAGAAAACTTGATGCATTCTTCTTACTACATCCAGTGGTAGAGAGAGAGGCTATAGAAATTGCAGCACTACACCTTGAGGGTGAATCCAAAATTTGGTGGTTCAGCCATTTGAGTCATGCAAGAGTGAATACTTTTGTTGAGTTTACTCAAAGGTTGATTAGAGAATTTGGCAAAGAGAAACTAGAGGAGGAGAAGCCCTCACCACCATTGGAGGAGACTTGTACCAGAGTTGTCACAACCATGGAGGAGAAACCATCTACATCAACAGTTGGAGGCACCATCACATTGGAGGAAGGAGCCCTGTCATCCATACAAGATGATCCCGAATTTCACCAAGGTATGCTTAAGTTTCCATTTTCTCTTGTTTTAGAAAATCTTATGGTGAGTTGTATACCATTGAATGTCCCATGGACAAAATACAATACTGATTTAGAGCAGCACACTCTCACTGCGCTGAGGAGCCTTGATGAACTCAAGGAAAGATTAAACACTCATCCTACTTACTCATTGTTGAGTTGTACACAACTCTTAGGGCTAGATTATAGATATTTGAAGGGTGGAATGAGCATTTTCCCCTACAATGCAATGTAGAACTGTGTACTCAGTAGTGATCATGATCTGGAAATAGTGGATATAGCATCAAGGAGATCAGTGGCGTTGTCCTTGAGTAGCAATGATGAGTTGGGAACCCAGCCATTAGTGGGGAATTCCAATTATTACTCCACATGTGTAGTAGAGGATAGAAAAATGGTTGATGGGATATATCTTTTATCCCATTACTATGATGGTATTCTTCATCCAGAGGAAGCAAGTGATGGGCAGGAGGATAGACACTCATCATTGGTTGGGTGGGTGATTTTGGAGAGAAAGAGGTGGGAAATCCCCTTGCAAATCTATGACACAGGCCAGCAAGATGCAAGGCTATGTTGGCTACTCTTGAAAGAGTTTGGCCATCATATGACATATCCTTTTTCTAAGGGTGTGTGGGTGGAAGAAACTTGGAAAAACACTTGCATCATATGGCAGCAAATATTTCGGTTGTATTATGTTGATATGATCTCATTCATGTCAACCAAAATATTTTCACCTCATGATTTGTATGATGGGGGTGTGAGGGGGCAGCAAGAATTATTGTTGTGGATTCTCTTGGGAGAGTATGGGCATATTTTTTTCCATACTCATCATGATATTTCCGGAGGAAGGGATGACACATTCAAGGTGAAAAGAGGCTACCCTTCAGAATTGAAGGATAAGGAGGGGCTATCACATAGGAAGAATATTTCCCCACATAGCAGCATGAAGGTGGATGAATTTGGCATGTGTAATGTCAAGGAAGGGAGTCACAGAGTGACAAGAGCCTTATCACTAAGGCCAACAATGTTGTCACTTGGGAGTATGTTTCTATTGATGGAGTGTTCCAAGGGGAGTATGCACCCTTTCATGTTGCAGATTTTTATGAGAATATTCTCATGGGAGGACTCATCCATGGACCTCACTTTTATTTTACTCATTATGTGTCGTAAGGAATGCATTACTGTACTTATTTTTCATTTCATTGGGTATTTGCATTATCTCACCATCTATGTGCAGTGCATTGCTCCACAAGGGGGCAAGATTATTTTTGGGTTTCATGATCATTCTAGGACCAACACTTATCATGATAACCCTTATCTATATGAATTTGGGCAAGTGTGTTGTCATTTTTATAATACTCAGATGATATATAATGTTGCTTATTACCACATAGTAGATGAGCAAACATGCACAACTAGTAACTTGTTGGAGGACAAATTGCCACATGATGATCTAACATAGCAGTTAGAAAGACTGCGCTGTATCCACTGAAGGGACCATTGGTATCATCCAAAATTACACATAACCTTCAGAATTTTTCTAATTTGGATGCCATATGGTGATGATGTGCTATTCATTTAGTATGGGATGGTTTGGGCCAACATGATTCATGACATGGGAGAGAGAATCTTTGGAGATCTAGTCTTCATCTTGCCACTTGAGGGAAACATTATTGCAGCCCAAGATCAGCCGATACTCTACACTTATCATAAGTGGAGAGGAGGATAGCGTGGGGTAGGATATTTTGTCTACCATGATTAGATATTCAGCCCACCTACATTGCAGGAGCCAAAGGTGGAGGATGATTTGCATGAGTTACCATTTTAGAGGGTGGCTCATTGTGTATGGATGCTAGCTTGGGGATGGAGGATCCACATGCGAATGATGATTCCCAATACATTTCAGATCCCATACCTCAAGAGGACCTCTGGACAACACCTTATTGCCTCCTTGAGTACTCTACTTCTTGATGATGATAGTTATTTAGCTAGCTTTCATGCTTGGGAGGGGCAATATGGAGACTTATTGATGAAACAACATCTCATTATTTGGAGGAGTTTATCATATTAGGATGCTACAGTAGGTGGAGGGGAGACTTCTCAGCTATATCCTTGTATTTTCTTTAGGACAAGCAACATTTGGGAGGGGAGGACTATAATATTCCAAAATTAGCATTCAGCTAATTGGAATATTGATTTTTGTTGTTTACACTTAAGAGATGGATAAATGGGTAAGGAGGCCCATACATTTTAGGAATAAGAATAAAATCCCTCATAATGTGAAAAGGGATAGTCATAGGAGCTGGATTTCACACCCTCATGTGTGAAAAGGGGCATTTGCATGTGGACAAGGTCAAGTTTGACCAAGTCAACAGCATTGGGATAGGAGGTGGAGATCATCTTTAGAGATAGCGCAAAGATAGTGGGAGGAAGATTCCTTGGTGGATGAAACCCTAATGAGTGGGACCCAAGGTTGGAGGGCTTCAATTTGTATAAAAGGAGGGCAAGGCAACCATAGAAAAACATGTTATGGATTATTGATTTTGTGGTCTGCATGACTATTGTGCATTCTTCAATTGTTTAGTTGAGATTGTTGTGCTTCTTAGCACAAGAAATTCATGTTTGGGAATTACATCTCCTTTCTTGAGAGGCCTCTTGAAGGAGCTTGTACTTCATTTCTCCAAATCCAGGCTTGAGGCCAAGCTACCTCCTTCAGCTACAACGTTATTTTTGCAAAAGTATAACGTTGTGTTGCAGGGTGTTGCAGTGGAGGTTTCACAACACCACTTCCTGAACTTATTTTTCAGAGGAGGAAGCTTTATTTCCTTTGGTAGATCAGTGAGGAAGCCCTTGGAGCAGATTTCATATCTTGGCACTTGACCAACACAATTTCTATCTCCTACAGCGCAATCCCTCTCCTTGATTGCGTTATTTTCAGTGAGTGCTTGCAGTGACTGTTGGAGGGTGAGATCTTCAGTATTAGGATCAGCCTTTCACTTGGAAGATCCATTGGAGGAGGCATATTTATATTGTGTAGCATCTTCAGCCATCTCCATCCAGTTCTTGAGTTGTAGCTGCTACTCAGTCCTAGGAATGCAACTCTGGCATTTTTTAATTTTTGCATATTTCAGGAAATCCTTTCCGGATTGTCTTGAAATTGAGTTTGGGGTTCTAGATATTCACTCTCAACATTGTGTGGGCCCTATATTTGTATAGTTGTGTATTTACACTTCTTAGTAGTATTTATCTCTAATCAAACTGCGATTTCATAGCCTTGAGCATTTTCTATGTAGCAGCGATGTTCATTTTCCATGTACATGTTCTCTTGAGGCTTGTGTTGCCATGCTTGAGTGATTATTTCCTCGAGATATTGTATCTATTTTCTACTATGACATTAATATGATGGATATATGGTTCTTCTTACATTTTATGTGTTGATGTATCACTACTCTTTCATTGTTGTGTTCAAGTATTTCTACATCCCCATTTTTGGATATTAAGATCTCCATACCCTTGAACCACTACTCTCCTTGAGAAGGAATACATGTAGCTGAAGAAATTAGGTCAGGTGATAAACTGATCTCCATACCTGTAAGAGTGACCTTTCCCATATTGTATCTGGTTTCAAAAATACTGGATAACTAAAGATGATACCCTCCTTCCATTAGCCATTCACAAAATGTTAAGCATTGAGTTCTTTGAAAACATCTTCTGGCCAATGGCGAAGCATTGATCTTGTGCATGGTGAATGGCTCAAGTTTGAGATGGTGCCCTCCTCTGAAGCTCTTATTTTCACTTTCCATGGTGTTTTTCACTGGAATGATGAAAAATTTGGGATGTCAACGAAATGAGTGGATGAGAATTGAAATTTGGAAAACAAAGTGTATGAAGGTGTGAGTTTGGTGGATGAAATGGAGGGTCTTAAAGTTGGGAAAAATTCTAGAAAAATTTGAGTAGGTAGTGTTGTGTTTTAGCTTCAAGTTGAAATTTGAATGGAGGCAAATGGATGAGTGGAAGGCATTAAAATGTCTAAAACACGCTAAATTCCCAAATTTGACTGTGAGACTGGCCTATGCAATAGTAAGACAAGTTTGTGAGGTGAAAAAAGGAGTGATGGAGATCATTAAAAATTATGATAAAATTTCAGTGAATAGGGTTGTGTCTTGAATTCACAATGGAAGTAGAATGAGGAAAAATGGAGGAGTAGAAGTGCCTCAAAACCCTAAAACACATCCATTTCCCAAATGAGGCTACGGGAAAAAACTAGTGAAGAAATGTTTTGATTTTTTAGGGTTATGGAGCTGGAGAAATTTTTTGATAAAATTTGTGAAGATAAGCTAACTCCTTAGCTCCACAATAAAAGTGTAATGGATGAAAATGGGTGATTTTAAATGCCTCAAAACCCTAAAACATAGTGTTTTATATTTTCAGCGTTTTCACTGCTTTCACTATGTAAAATAGCTTAGAATTAGAGTTTTGTTGTTTTTGACAGGTTATGGAGGGTAGTATGGGTGATAGGCTTATGTATATGGGTCATGGGGAATGTATGTTTGCAGTTTATGTGATGGTTTATGGTTTAGGTTGAATAATATATGTTAGGGTTTTTCAATAATAATAATTAAAAAAAATATGTAGATAGTGAACATCATGGTGACAGCATAAAATGACATGAAATGATGTAAATATTTCAAAATAAATCCAAACACGAGCATGGGAAGGTACCTTAGCTTGTATAAAGGTCGCACAAAAACTGGGAACATGAGCTTCGAAGGGTTTGAGTGTTGCCAAGCTTCAAAACATCGGAATCTGTCACCTATAGGAGCGTAACAATGCTATACTCTTATCCAATACAGGAGTGTAACAACATGTTTCATCTTTGACAGGAGCGTAACAAGGGATTGGAGCTAAATAGAAACGTAAGAACGGTTTTTTGAGCCAAGACAAGAGCGTAACACGTTGTTTTTCACCCTCATAAGTGTAACATGCTAATTTCTAACTTGACAAGAGTGTAACAATTGAAATTTTCACTCCCATAAACCTAACAAGGCTAATCTCCCTCACCAACATAAAAGTAACAATGGTTTTTTCTCACCACATCAATGTAGAATCGTGGTTTTCTTGAGAGTTTGTGAGAGGATTTTTTAGAGTGAAAAGAGATAATCAAAGTGGATCTCACATATATGAAAATATAACACTAAAATAAGGATAAAGTTTTTTTTCCCTTTAATATTTACAAAAAAAAATTTAAACCTTTTTTGCACTCCTTCACATGGGATGAAAGAAGACAAATATGATTTCTTTCACTGTTTTTTAATTTGAACTAACCTTTTTAAACCTTTTTTTCATTCTGACACAACATGTTACCTCTTTAACTAAGATGAGAAGAATTAAAAATTAATCTCCTTCATTCACCAATACCTTTGAAATTACCCTTTTTAAACCTTTTTTACAACTTGAACGATGAGATGTTGGCTTTTCCAAATGAGGTAAGAAGACAAAAATGTAATTTTTGAACTCTTTGATATGAAAGGTGACTCTTTGGCACTTTGAGTAAGATGAGAGAGCAGAATTCTCTTTTACATTCCCTGACATTTGAAATGACCTTCTTAGGCTACTGAAATGTAATCTTGAGATAGATCTTCTCCTTTTCCTGAGACAGTGAGATTGATTTTGTAGACCTTTGAACTTTCACATTTGGCATGACTTTTTAACACATATAGGATATTTTTGAAGCTTGAAATGACACTCTTCTTCATTTGACTAGGAAAGTAGGTCAAAATGACCTCTCTTGGAGCTCTGGTAGTGGATGATGATTTTTTGATTCTTTAAAAGAGACAGTGAGATAGTGAAACTAGATTTCATGAAATAGTGAGATAGTGAAACTATATTTGAAACTTTTTCTCGAAATTTGAGCCATATGAAACAAGAGAGAGGGATTTATTTGAAATTCGTAAACATTTTTTCTCCTTTACTAGTGTTTTATGGATGAATTGGAGGGCCACTGCCTTATTTTAGTGAAAATTTAATGATTTTTCCAAAGGCAGGGCTAAACCTAAACTTGACCTAAATGAAATGAAATGACATAACCCTAGACCTATTGAATGATGGTGATGTAGATGATGACCTTGAAACTAATGATGGTGATGACCTTGACAATTGTAAATGAAATAAAGGAGAATCATACATGGTTTAGCTTTTCATCACTAACCAAAATTATTTCTGAGAACTGGTTCGAAAAAGAAAAAAAATTGACCTCTGACCTTATGGAAAACAACTGAAAGAGTCATTTGATCACTAACATACCTGGGCTAACACAGAGCACCTGGAATTAGTGTTATATTTTTGATAGAGCATCATTTGTATGCCAAGATCAGCAATTACAATTTCTTTCGGTCTTAGATTCACTACTTGGGACATGTTGTTTCCAAGGAGGGGTTAGCAGTGGACCCAGAAAAGATTAAAGCTATCATGGAGTGGAAAAATCTGAGGAATTTAGATGAAGTCAAATCATTCATGGGAATAACATGTTATTATAGGAGGTTCATCAAGAACTTCTCAAAGATTTGCTATCCTATTACAAATTTACAGAGGAAAGGGGAGAATTTTGAATGGACCGAAAAGTGTGCAGTTAATTTTGAGTAGTTGAAGAATTTTCTTACAAATTCTCTAGCCTTGAATATTGTAGATCCTGATAAGGAGTTTTCGATATGTATAGATTCTTGTAAGGAAGGACATGGTGGAGTCTTAATGCAAGAAGGATAGATGGTTTTCTATGAGTCAAGGAAGTTGAATAAGAACAAGTGGAACTATGTGAATCATGATCTTGAGTTGGAAGCTATCATTCATGCATTGAAGATGTGGAGACATTATCTTCTTGTCAAGACGTTCATATTGATAAGTGATCATAGTGGAAAAAGGTACTTGTTTTACCAACATAATCTAAATTTCAGGTAAGCTAGATGGTTGGATACCCTCAATGAGTTTGACTTTGAGATCAGATACATCAAGGGCAAGGAGAACAAGGTTGCAGATGCTTTCAGTAGGAGAGTGTGTTAGGATATTCCGACACATAGGAAATAGTTAAGAATAACTTAGTGTAGTGTAGAGTTAGGTAAAGTGTGTTTCTTTACTATGTACATTTGTAACTTATAATCCAACGGTCATGATTTGTAGTGATCCAACGGTTCACCCTCTCCATGGTATTAATGACACTTGTTTCGTGGCTTAACACCCGATTGGTCCATGATATCTATTTAAAGAGCATGGAGGGTTATTTTTTAGGTAACCGTTTATGAGAGAAACATATGTAATCTTTCTTTTTATATTGATAAATTTCCTGAAGTGGCCACGTTGGCTCAAGTCGTGGATTGTTTCCCTCTTCGAGGATTTTAACCACGTGATAATACTGGTGTATTGATTTGTGATCTATTTGTGAGTGGTGACCTTTGGTTTTTTATCTAAGGAACATACCTTGTAAATTCCTACATGGTATCAGAGCTATTTTGAGGGTCGCTTCCATTGTTGATCCAAATCCGAAGTCGGTTGACTGCATGCGACTGCCGTTTTGTAGATCTATTATTTCTGAACATTTTCAGGCCTGAATAACTGCTATGTTGTGTCCGAAGCCTCTGTTACAGTGAGGAATGCCTTTCGTTTCATGCGAAAAGGTTTCTGGTTGCCCAAGTTATGTCAGTTTAGATCTGGAGGTATAAAGTATCTGTATTACAATTATATTTGTTAATAGTTCTTCTTATTTCGGTTCCCTCTATTTATTTCGCTTTTTAGGTTTTATTTATTTTTTGGATATATACCCTCTTCTCTGTGTATGCTCTTTTCTCTGTGTTATCTGTGATCTTGGAAAATCAGAAACAGGAAGAAGGGATTTTCTTTTCTACGTATGCTCTTTCCCCGCGTCTTTGTACAATCTCGGGAAATCAAAAATAGTGAAAAAATAGATATTTTCCGGTAAGGGTAACCAAAAATCTAACATTCTGCCATAAGGCTTGTATTTCATTTTTTTTTACTCGGTTTTTTGTGCAAAAAAAAGTGCGCACACCATAGACAAAAAAAAAAAAAAAAACCCTTCCTCCTTTCAAACAATTACAAAATCCTTTTACTATCTTACTTGGTGAGAAGTCAGTTTATGAGAACAGAGGTCTCAGGTTCAAGTCTCTTTTTGAAGCTTCTTTTGTAAACAAATTTTTTTTAAAGGGGCAAGATTGTTTTTTTTAAATCTAAACTTCATCATCAAATTTCAAACCGTTCCCGTAACTATTCGGCATCTACAACTCAGTTTTTTCAAAAAGGCATAACTTCTTCATCCGAAAGTCGTTTTTCGAGCCATTTTTTTTTTAATCAGCCTAATTTTTCAAGATATTTTCATTGGAGTAGTTAGTTTCAACTTTTTTCAGCTTCATTTTTAAAAAAAATGGAAATTGCATGCCCGATTATTCTTAACAACACCAATTATTTCCAATGGCTACCTCACATGGTAGATATACTTAGAAGTAAAGGGATTTATAGAATAGCCACAGGACAAGAAAATAAACCTTCCAAAGATGATAAAGTAGCTAAATGGGAAAATAAACAAGATCAAGCATGAGGGTTGATAGGAATGTCCATTGCTCAAGATCTTGGATTTCATATCCTTGACATTGACACCCCTCATGAAGCCCTGGAAAAGCTAAATATTGTCTTTGGCATTCAAAATCAAATCAGGGCCCACCAACTTGAAAATGAGTTGCTTACTTTGGACCCCAATAATTTCTCCTCTATTGAAGATTTTTTGTCCAAATTCAAGACCCTTAGACTTATTTTGGAAGGTTGTAAGGTCAAAAAGGAAGATTGTAGCCTCATCTATTGCATTCTTGCTAAGCTTGGCCCTGCATACTCTGTATTTGTTTCCACCTTCCATTCCTGTAGAGAAGCCATCATTTCTTCATGAACCACCTACAAGAACCCCTCTTTTGATGCCTTTTGAAATTCTTTGATAAGAGAACAAGAAAAACTCTTACACCTTGGTCTTATCACTTTTAGAAACTCTTCTAAGAAAGTCTTAGTAGCCCAATAGCAATCATATCAAAAGAATCCCAAGAAGCAGTGTCCTAAAAAGTATGGTCTGAAACCAAACAAGGGTCCTAAGAAATTTCAGTCGCAAACTAAAAAAAAAACTCACCAAAATGATAAGGAAAATAAAAACAAAGGGAAGAAAACATATAGACATTGCAAATTTTGTAATCGTGATGGCCATATAGAGTCCAAATGTTTTAAGAAGATGGAAGCCTTAGAAGCAGAAATGAATAATCACAACATCAATTTGGAGCACTCTTCACCTTCATCTTCAGGAATGGTACTTTCTACTTGTGGTTGTCAAGCATCAATATCTGGTTATGCATTAAATACATATTCTTCTTCTCATTCTCATGAGTGGCTCATTGATTCTGGAGCTTCTTACCACATGACCAAAAATAAGGCCATGTTTTCTTCTTTAAATGATTGTAACACCAAACATATTTATGTTGGTGATGATAGATCTCTTAGTGTTGTATGATCTGGAACCATTCATCTATATAATGGTCAATTTAATGATGTACTATGTGTTCCTACCTTGTCATGCAACCTTCTCTCTGTTTATCAGATAACTCATTCAGGTGAAAGGAAAATAGTATAATTCTCATCTCATGATGTTGTAATCAAGGACCTCAAATATCATAGACATATTTTAGGTACTGGCATTACTGATGATTCCACAAGGTTGTATAATTTTGACAACTTTGGGTCATCATGTATTCCCTCCATTTTTGTTGCTCATAATGATGAAGTGAGAAAACTTTGGCATGAGCGATTTGGTCACTTAAACTATCACTCTCTTAAAACTCTATGTAAAGAAAATATGGTGACAGTTCTTCCTATGGTATCTTGCCGAGATGGTGTTTGCTCTGAATGTGTACTCGAAAAACATCATCAGGATAGTTTTGACAAATGTGCCTCTTGGCATGCTTCAGCCCCTTTGCAGCTTATGCATAGTGATTTATGCAGTCCACTTCATGTTGTCTCTTTCTCTAGTTGCAAGTACTTCTTAACTTTCATTGATTATTTTTCTAGACGCACTTGGGTATACTTCTTAAAACTCAAGAGTGAATTTTTTAACATGTTCTTGGCCTTTAAGGCCTTTGTTGAGAAATAATATGGACATCAAATTCTCAAGTTAAAATCAGACAATGGAGGAGAATATGTTAACAACAAATTTATCAACTTATGCACTGAGCATGGCATTCAATTGCAACATACTATTCCAGATACTCCACATAAAAATGGTGTAGCTGAAAGGAAGAATCGCACCTTAAAAGAAATGGCTAATTGTATACTTCAATCTAAAGGACTTAGTCTCAATTTTTGGGCAGAAGCAATTAACTGTGAAAATTACATATTAAATCACACTCCTACTAAGGTTTTAAAGAATATAACTCCAGAAGAATCTTGGAGCTCAATCAAACTAGATGTAAGTCACTTTTGTGTTTTTGGAAGTGATGCTTGGGCCCATATTCCAGATGCGAAACATAAAGCCTTAGAACCTAAGAGTAAAATATTCATTTTTGTTGGATATTTTGAAGATATCAAAGGATATAGACTTCTTCAACCAAAACCCAAAAATATAATCATTAGAAGAGATGTAAAATTTTATGAAAAAATATCGACTTGCAAGCCTAGTTCGGTGGGTGTGCCACCTGTGGCCTATGAGCCTAATTCAGCATATGTGCCACCTCTTTCTCTCTCTTCTATTTTTAATATCATTCCTTCTAGTTCAGATGATGACAGCAAGGATGAGAATCCTCCTCCATCTATTGAAATTATTCCTTTTACCCCACAACTTCCAAGATGGGTCCGCTCTACTCAGGATGCATCAGATTCTCTTGCAGGTGACCCTACCGATCAACGACTTACACGTTCTCAGTTTGAAAGAGCCTCTTCCTTATTGGCTTAAGTTCCAGAAAATTCTGATCTAGAAACTTTTGAAGAAGCCTCCAGTCATCCAGATTGGGATGAAGCTATGAATGAAGAATATCATTCCTTATTGGCAAATGATACTTGTGATCTTGTTCCTCTTCCAAAAGGAAGAAAACTTGTTAGATGCAAATGGGTTTACAAAACCAAGTTTGGACCATATGGAAAAGTGGATAGACATAAAGCTCGTATTGTCGCTAAAGGATTTTCACAAGTTGAAGGCATTGACTATACTGAAACCTTCTCCCCTGTTGCCAAAATGAATTCTATCCACCTTGTTCTTTCCCTTGCTGCCTCCTTTAAATGGGAAGTCCATCATATGGATGTTAAATCCACCTTCTTACATGGAAATTTGCATGAAGAAATATTCATGGAAAAACCCCCTGGCTTTATCCAAAACAACTCTAGCCTTGTTTGTCGCCTTAGGAAGTCTCTATATGGTCTCAAACAAGCTCCTCGGGCTTGGTATGCCAAAATGGATATATTTATATTAGATAATGGCTTTTGTAGGTGTCATTCTGACAATACCATCTACACCAAGAAAGTGGGTAAGTCCTTCAACATCCTTGTTCTTTATGTTGATGATCTTATCCTTACTGGTAGTGATCCCAACCATATAAACCATGTGAATTCTGGCCTCAAAAAGAAGTTTGAAATGACAGACTTAGGACACTTGCATTATTTCCTTGGTCTTCAAGTCTTGCAATCCAAAGAAGGTATTACCCTCTCTTTGTCCAAGTATGCCTATGATCTTCTACACCACTTTCACATGGAATACTATAAGCCATCCCCTTCTCCCTTTCAGTCTGGATTCAAGCTATCAATCACTTGTACTACCCCTGAATTTTATGCTACCTTATACCATCAACTTGTTGGTAAACTTGTGTATCTAACCCATGCCTATCCTGACCTTTCCTTTTCTGTTCATCTTGTCACTTGGTTTATGCACCAACCTCATGAAAGTCACTGGAAAGAAGCTAAAATAATACTTCGATATATTCGAGGTACAGTTTAGTTTAGGGTTCATTACAGTGCAGGATCATCTCCATTGTTGATTGGTTTCACTGATTCTGATTGGGCTAGTGACCCTGATGATTGAAAATATACTGGAGGATATGTATTCACTCTTGGTTCAGGATCTATTACATGGTCTTGTAAGAAAAAAATGCCATCTCTCTTTATTCATTAGAAGTAGAGTATCGTGGTGCAGTTGAATCCAGAAAGGAAGCCATGTGGCTTCGTCAGATACTGTCTGAATTTGGTGTTCATCAGCAGCATCCAACTACTCTTTGGTGTGATAATCAGAGTGCCATTCAGCTATGTAAATATCCAGTTCAACATCAGTTATGAAACACATTGAGCTCCACATACACTTCATCAAAAAGCTCATTCATGATCATGTTCTTGAAGTGAAGTATTGTCCAACTAATGGTCAAGTAGTCGATATCTTTACAAAGGCTCTCACAGAAGCGAAGTTTACCAAACTTCGATCCATGCTTGGAGTTCAGGAAAGTTATAATTAAGGGGCGATAGGCTCTAATGCCTCCTTCCTTCTCCTATTGTGTCACCTTTGTAAATCCTTTAATCCTATCCCAAGTTGTTCTTAAGGGGGGATGTTAGGATATTTTGACACATATGAAATAGGCTCCTTTTGTGTCACCATTTTAAATCCTTCAATCCTATCCCAAGTTGTTCTTAAGGGGGATGTTAGGATATTCCTACGCATAGGAAATAGATAAGAATAACTTAGTCTAGTGTAGAGTTAGGTACAGTGTGTTTCTTTACTATGTACATTTGTAACTTATAATCCGATGGTCACAATTTTTAGTGATCCAACTGTTCACTCTCTCCTTGGTATTAACGACACTTGATCCATGGATTAACACCTGATTGTTCCATGATCTCTATTTAAAGAGCACGGAGGGTCATTTTTCCAGTAACCGTTTATGAGAGAAACATATGTAATATTTCTTTTTATATTAATAAATTTCCTGAATTGGCAGCATTGGCTCAAGCCGTGGCTTGTTTCCCTCTTCAAGAGTTTTAACCACGTGATAATATTGGTGTACTGATTTGTGATCTTTTTGTGAGTGGTGACCTTTTGTTTTTTATCTAAGGAACCTACCCTATAAATTCCTACAAAGTGCAGGTGAATTATATTTTAGTTGTGAGCTCTTGTGGAACAGATTTATAGGAGCGAATATTGCATGAAGTGAAACACGATGAGAAGTATTAGCAGTTGAAGTAGATATTGCAACAACATATTGAAGGTGATAGGGATGAGGAGTATCACCTCATAGCAACTGGCTTGGTCAGATTCAGGAACAGGATTTATGTGCCAGATAACAGTGAGCTCAAGAAGCTTATCTTGAGGGAGTTTCATGGCAATCCATATTCAAGCCACCCAGGATACCAGAAGACTTTCAAAGCTATCAGGAAATTCTATTATTGGTTGAATCTAAAGAAAGATGTGATTGAGTTTATTGCAAGATGTTTGGACTGCCAGTAGGTGAAATCAAAGTGTAAGAATACAGTTGGTTTGTTGCAGCCTATTATGTTTCCAGAATGGAAATGGGAGGCCATTTCCATGGACTTCATTACATGTTTTTTGAGGGCATCCAGACAACATTATTCAATCATGGTTGTGATTGAAAGTTTGAACAAGGTAGCTCAATTCAGTGTAGTGAAGTCTACGAATTCAGTTAGTGAGGTAGCTCGGATATTCATCAAGGTGATAGTGAGGTTGCATGGTGTTCCCAAGAATATCATACCAGACAGAGATTCCAAGTTCACTTCTATGTTTTGGAAGGATTTTTTTGTAGGCTTGGGGAAGATTTTAGCCTTCAATACAACTTATCATACACAAACATATGGATATACAGAGAGGGTTAATAGGATTCTTCAGTATATGTTAAGGTTGTATGACATGCAATAAAAATGGAAGTGGTAGGAGTATATTCCACTGGTGGATTTTTCATATAACAATGGGTATCATGAATCCTTGAGGATGATTCACGAGGTTGTAATAATCCCATCAATTGGAGTGATATAATGAAAAAAGTATTTATTTGAATGGATATGTTGGCTAAGATGGAGTATGACATGTAGTTTATTAAGAATATTTAAAGGCAACATAGGACAGAAAGAAGAGTTATCTAGATAAGCATATAGAATTCCAAGATTTTTAGGTTAGGGAGCATGTGTACTTGTGCATCAAGCCCAAGAGGAGCTCCTTGAGGTTTTGGCCATGTGCCAAGCCAACACCTTGGTATTTGTTACATGCCATTTTGACACAATTAGGCAAATGATCACCAACAAAGATCTATTGCTATCCGATGAAGTGTTCCAAGAATTACCCTACATTGTTGGAAGCAAAAAAATCCCAAAGACAACAAGAATCATGGATTACATTGCTTAAAAACCTATTTTCAAGCACTTACATAATTTTCCTAGTCATTTCCATCATAAGCGCAACTTTTCCCATTATGTATTGCACAATCATGCGCTCTTTTATCCATAAAAAAGTGTGCAAGCCTTTTAACGAATGTAAAAATAAAAATAAATTTCTAGAAGCTTTGTTGAGGGAATATTTCTCAACTAAAAGTTATCAAGCCCCTGCCTACTTGACCCTCACCCCTTTATTCATGGATCAAACTCCCTATCTTTGTGGAACCCTAATCCCTCTCTTTATGGATCTCATCCCTTGAGAAGAGGATCTCAAACCTCCTCCTCTTGGACTATAAATTAAACACAGACAAAATGGTAAAGGAGACTTTTTGGAATGTAAACTTATGATGTTGGATTAGGGTTGGAAGGTTATAATTGAAAGAAGGATTGTATACTATTGGGAGGAGGCTTGCATTATCAAGGCTAAGGTTGTATTTCTCCTTCTTATCCAGGATTAATACGAGCAGTTGTTTCTTTCCTATTTACACTTGTTATGATGCTCATTTCAAAGCTCATTGATCCTTTGCATAGATTATAATTGAGTATTGGATTAACATTATGATATATTCCATGTTGCAATTTCCATTCAATTTGTGTTTTATATATGTTACGATTTTATTCATTGTATGTTTTTGTTCATGTAGATCTTCTTTTGAAGCAACAAGGAAAAGCTTTTGAAAGCATCAAGGGACATCAGACACAAGAATTTCATAGAGAGGTAAGAGATTCTTTCATATTTCATACATCATATTTCAGTTATAGACAAAGGAAATTTTGCAGCCACTTGTCTGTTTGTTTCTAGATTTGACTTTTAATCTAGGGAGATTTCTCTTGTCTACAAGAGAAATTTTTCTACCATAACAAATTGGCGACCATACTAGAGAATAATTTGTTCTTCTTTATGCCTTCCTGTGACCTTTTATCGCTTTATGTTGCCTTGATAGACTGTGTTCCGAACCTTGAAATTTTAAATTTCTTGATTTGTGGCTTTGTGTTTTATTTTTCTTAGTTTTTATCGATTTGTGCACTTTTCCTCTAACAACAGTGCGTCTTTTTTTTTTCCAAGGAAAAAATCAGCAACTTTCTAATAATTAAAATGTAAGTTACATTTTGCACATGCATTTAAGCATTTTGAGATTCCCTGAGGGCCCATGTGCTCCAACACACTTGTCAATGTAGCTAGGCTACCAAAATAATTTACAATTTGCTAGCAGGGTTGGGATTTTCACGCTTGCCTTTTTTCTTTTGCACTATTTTCCAAGTCCCTGAATGCGGGGAAGAAGGAACCAAGGCCAACTCGTCATTCCTCATGGAAATTTATTTTACAAAGTCCAAAATTTCTGACACATGCGATCTTTTTTTCACTCCTGTGCTTATAGCAGAGTGGTCCCCTATGACCGTGTTATCCCTCATGGGTTGCGTCAGCTGGGGCGTCGCATTAGACACATTTGGATCTTGTTCTTATTGATCTGGTACCTCTAGATTGGAGGCATCCTATGTACTTTCTTGTTGAGTTGGGTTGCCCCTTCATCTTTTGTTTCTTTCTCTGGCCCACATGGGGGGAATTTCCAACCCTTGGGTGCTTTCCTTGTCTTCTTATTTTTCCTATTCTCTCTTTTACCATCTGGGCACAAGTTTTGTAGATGACTAGTTTTCTGCATATATTGCACCTAAATCAATATGTTTCTTCCATTTTTGTTGATTATGAATCAATTTTATGCTTTCATGTAAACCTTTGCTAAGGTCCACTTCAATGCAGATTCGTGCAAAAGTAAAAATTCTCTCCTCCAACCTTTGAATGTCTATTTTGATATATCTCCCTATTATGTTTCCAAAGCCTTCTAGTAAAATTTCGTTCCAAAAATGGAGCGGGATATTGTATAGCCTAACCCTTACCGGCATTTTGGTAATCTCCATTGTATTTGCATCAAACTTTGGGAACCATGGTGAAAAATTTGGACCATTTCTCGATTTGTGCATGTCATCCTTACGCAGGGGCCATTCTAATCTTCTTTGTATCGTTCCAATTTTATTGGATGTCTCCAAAGAGACAACAATAGTGCATCTGTGAACTAAACCTAACTCATTACCCATGCAAGTATTTGAAATTTTGGAAAATTGGGGTTTTCAACTTTGGAGTCCAGAATTTTTTTGTTGTTGTATTTTCTTGGGTATGTTTACATTCTGAAAGAGTTTATTTCAATTTTATTGGGTGTTGTGAATTTTCTTCTTAAGAAAATACTCATCTTTGCAAATTGGGTTTGAAGGTTTGGTCTAGTGATTTGTTGATTTATCAAGGGAAAGGTTGGCAATTGCTGAGATATTTGATGTTTGTCTTTCTTCTTTCAAAGAATCTGATTCAATATTTTTTTTACCTGTTTGAAAGAATCATTGCACTGATAAAATTTAGTGTTTTTCAAGATTAAGTATTTTTCATTCATAAATTGCTTCTTGTTGGTGAAATTGAAATGAATAGTGATTATTATTGTTAGCAATGAAGCAACTCATAATTATACTTTAGATAATTTCATGTTCACAACATTCATTTGAAATATTGATCTCAAAGATCTATTAGTTTTCCCTTTCGTGTTTTAGATTTTTGGGTGTTGTTTGTCAAACCGAGTTTTTTAATTATTCTTGTGTGTTTGGATGAGTTGAAATTTGAAAAGTAAAAATTTTGCATTGGGTCAATTTAAAAGTGAAAATTTTTCATTTATTGAAATAAAATATGGTGAAAATAATTTTTTTTTCAAAAATACTTTCTCCTTACCGTAGATAGAACTTCATCGAAGTAAAAGATTCATTTTTGCATATTTGTTGGATTAGGATTGGATTCAAAAACTTATATCATTTACACCACATATTTTAAATCGAATTTAATGAAAAGAGGAACTGTAAAATAAATCAAACATTAAATTAAGCAAAAATTAGTGGTTCTAGGTTAGAAGATGTGTTTAGGCATCTATAAACATAGCATTTGTCGTTAATTGTGCTATCCTCCACAGTGTTCCAAGGCTGAGAATAAAAACCGACAGAGGTAACCTCAAACCACTTAGCGATTTGGTAGCTATTCATACCAAATTAGAGAGGGATATCTCTATGATATTGCATCCAAAAGATGAATAAATAAGGGTAAGATATTAGGCTAGTTCTGAACTCTAGGGTTTTGAAAATTTAGGGGTTGTGTTAGATCAAGAGGAGAGGTCAAGGAAACTAGGTCAGATTTAAAATATTGCAGTTGCAGGGATACAAAGGGGCATGGAAGCTATGTTTAATGGCACTTTAAGTTTTTCAATTTTAGTGTAGGGTGGGAAAGAAAAGAATCAAAATGAGCATGAAAAGACTGAGTTCATTTATAAGAAGATGAGCAACATAAACATGAAAAGCACAACACCAAGGCATTGTGCTCTTGGCTATTTCCATTTTCCTGTTTAAGCCAAAAAACACCAAAATTTCAAAATTTTCCAAAATTTGATCAAACATTGTCCAAAATTTCCCCATGAAGTTATAATATGATGTATTAAGCTATGAGGGAGGCCTCAACCAAAAAATCAAGTTTTTCCTTCTTCTTTTTCCTAATTAGGGTTTGCCTCAACATCTTCTTCAAATGCTTGATTAAGATTTAAGAGATATTTTTCCCTGTGAAATAGTGCATGGACATGAGCCTCTGAAGCTTATGGTTCCTATTAGACTTCTCAATAATCTTTTCTAAGTGACAATTGACCTTGTCAAGCCAAAATTCCTTATCTTGCTCAATTTCTGCTGCAATTAGGTCATCAAAGTCCTCTTCACCTAGTGGTGGAGATGTTTGAGTTTGTTTCTCTTGCTGCCTCTTGAGACCTCTTATTCTTGGCCTCCTTGGTTTTAATTTCTCTTCCTAATCCTCAAGCTCATCAACATCAGCCACATATTTACCTTTGCCACCACCCTTCTCCAAATCTGCTTTGGGCTTGCTAAGCAAGAGTTGTTTTACTTGGAGTTGCTTGTTCTCCTACTGAAGAAATGTGATCATGAAGTTTTCCTTTGATAATTTTTCCTTTCTCTCTCTAATCTCAATTTCCTTCTCTTTGATGATCTATTTTGGTGATTTTTCCTCCTCATGCATCTCTATGTCTACCATGTCAGTTTCAAATTGTGCTTCATGTTGATGTGTTGATGTCTATTTTTCCACTGTTGTAGGTTGAGCCCATTCCACACTTCTAGGGGTAAATATCAGCCTCTTTCCTCTAGTATAAGTTCTAGTCACCTCAGCCCTAGGTTTTATTGTTGCATGTTTGCTTGTGGAACCCACCTCTTTTTTCCTTGGTGAAGTCAATGGTGTAGATTGACTTCTTGATGGAGTTGGAGTAGGCAAAAGTGAAGCTGAATGCATGAATCCATCCCAATACAAGTTGACTTGTGAAATTTTATGGAAAACAATGATTTTTACCAAGCCATGATGGAACAAGCTAGCATGATGATACTTCCCTTTACTATGTACTTTCTATTCCATTTTGACCAAGCTTCTGTAGAGATAGTGAGGTAGGTTAAGAGCTTTTACACCGGTGAAATGCATAATAGTCTAACATGGTACTGATATATCCTTGAAAAATTCCCCTCACATGTGAAATATTTCATGATAATCTTCATGATAGGGGCATACCTGTCAAGCAAGTGTCTAAATGGAAAAATGTGCTTTGGAGCAACTTTGTATGGAGGCTTTAAAAACATCTTATAATTTTCAATATCTAGGTGTCTTCTTTTGAACCAAAGCTCTCCATGGTTTTGGATTCTAGTGGTTATAGAAATGGCCTATAATAAAATATTAAACACAACCCCTGCAATGGTTACATTATCCCTCCTTAGACTGGTGGCAAAGGTGTTTGTAATTTTATCACTAAAACCAAGTTCTTTAATATTTTGGCAAAAGACAAGGAAACCTGCATTCTGGAATGATTTATTGAGAAATGGTGAAGCCATGATATACTGTACTCTATCGGGCTCATATATGATGATATTACCTTCCTTATGCCTCCTTTTTTCAGTGGTCTCTGAATCCATGTGAAACCCTAGCTCACTAGGAAGGGGAATTAGGGTTTTAGTGTAAGAAAACAGGAGATTTTGGGCCAGTTTTAGGAATGGAGGGGAATGAATGGGTTTGATGGTGTCTAAATTCTTGGGAAAATTTAAAGGGATGGGGATAGATGTTAGGGAGTGTAGGTAAGTGTAATTTTTGGAAATGATTGAGGGGAAAGGGTGCAAAAGGGAAAAACACAGTCCTAGTCTAGTAAAATGTAGTGTAGGCTAAGGTTTGTAGGGAAATGATGCAAGTGAGGGTAAGGGATGAGGAAAAGTGTCAATGAAGGTATATTGAAGGTGGGGGAGTGTGCGTGAGCATGAATTTGGGTTTTTTTCACAAAAAATTCACCAAATACTCTTATTTGACCAAAAACGCAGCAAACCCTAGGAGAGGGGATTTCTAAGGCTTCAAGCATGCAATGAAGTGAAAGAGAGGTGTATGGTGACCCAATTACTTGTATCTAATGATATGGGACTTTCACTTGATGCAAAAACCACTGGAAAGAAGATGTTTTCCTTCTTCAAGAAAAACGCAACAAACTTGAGAAAAACACAATGCAACAAGTGAAAAGTGCATCGAAGCAAGGAAATTTAGCTTTCCAAGGAAATAAATTGATTTTCAGAGGGTGGAAAGCTCTTTTCTAATAGAATTATGTCTCATGAAGATGAAATGAGAAAATGGCATGCTTGGTTGGTCTTTTAAAAGGCTAGAAATCATTTTTTCTCCTTGGTGGTGATGTGGCCCCACCTTGTATTTTCATCAACTAACTTAATTGTTTTTGTACTGCAGCTTTGAAACCTCATTACATATATTTAAATCTTAATAGAGATCCAAATGAACTTTATAAATAACTATTTATCACTTTTCCCTATTAATACTCCTTTTAATGGTGATTTTGATGATGACATGACCTATTTTCATGATTTTGAAAAAATTACCTAATGATGACACTACATGGAAAGATAAGTTGAATGATGACCAAGATGACCAAGACACTCTTTCAAAAATTAATGACCTGACCATGATGATGTTTATTGACCATGAGGATGAAAGGAGTAGTAATGACCTATCTATCCTAACCAATGATCAAATTTTTATTTGAAAAGCTATTGAAACTATAAAAAAATTCCCTAGGACCCTATCAACCATATGAAAGAGCATATTTTGATCACTGGTGACTGATGGGACTGACATACACTAACATTGGCTCCATCTAGGGATGTCATATCCTCAGGAGGTGTCAAGAACACCATAGGCCAAGTAGCCTTATCCATTGGGCATGGAGTCAAGAATAAAAAATAAAGACTTGAAACTGAAATGACGCGACAAACTGAAATGACTCGACATACTAAAATGACTTACAAATTGTAATGAATTAAAATTTCTTTAAAATAGAGTTTGATCAAAGAAACCTGATGGTCTTCACCTCGGGCTTCAAGCTTCCATGACAACTCCTTCACACTTGGCATCAAAATAAACTGGTATGTATAATGAAAATGAGAATATTCTAAAAAATCAAGTGAGGTAGTTCTTGAGGAGCCTGCCATTGACTGGTCCTCTCGAAAAGAAATTTCCATCAATTTTCTCCAACACAAAGGCATTCTTCCCTCTAAAAGCCAAAATTTTTTATGGCCCTTTCCAAAAAAAATCAAACTTGTCATGCTTTCATTTTTCCTTGTTCCAGGCATCCCATCGAAGAACTATACCTCCCACACTAAAATCATCTACCTTTTTTTTCTGTCTTAGATATTTTTTATCTTCTCTTGAAGCTTTGTAGTCTTTTGAAATACTTCCTCTCGAGATTGTTGCAAATGAATCATCTAATTGATTCTCTGCTAAATGTCATTGAGTTCACTGTCTACTTCCTGCAAAATTTTCATGACTGGGACAACAAGAGAAGTCGGAAAAATAGTATCAACTTTGTATACCAAATTAAAAGTTGAAATACCTATGGACTTCTTAGAGCATACTCTATTCGCCCACAGAATATTGATCAACTTCTTGTGCCAATTCTTCTTATTTTCTTCCAACAACTTTTTGATGATGTTTACCAATGATTTATTGGAAGATTCAGTTAGGCCATTACCTTGAGGGTAATATGTTGTTGAGTGCACGAGCCTTATGTGATGCTTGTCAGAAAATTCGATCATCCTCTTGGATTTAAAATTATTTGCATTATCTATGATTATTTTCTACGGACAACCAAATCATGACAAAATATTAGACTCAATAAACTGAATGATTACTGCATTAGTGGCATGCCTGGTGGGAATAACATCGATCCATTTTTTGAAATAATTAGTTATTGTCAAGATCCACTTGTGTTGAGCTGAAGGTTAAGGGTGAATCTCACCGATAAAATCAAGTGCCCAGTAATGAAAAGGTGCTTGAACTGAAATGGGTTGCAAGGGTAGCATTAGCAACTTCCTTTTTCCCTGAAAAATCTAACATTCATGGATACTCATGATAGTTTTATAAACATCTGAAAATAAAATTGTTCAATAAAAACCAGCCCTCAATATCTTATTTTTGTGGTCTTCCAAAAGAGATTACTTCCACAATCTCCCTTTTGAAAGTAATTCATTACCTCCTTCGCCTCGCTTTCAACTAAACAATTCAACAAGAATCCTCCTAGATCTTTCCCAATTAATGCATTATTAAGAATACAATACTTCAAATCTCTCAACTTTAATGACCTAATCTTACTCTTTGACACTTCCGGCAGAGGATTCAAATGCTAGAGTACATAAACGATGTCTAAATACCAAGGATATGAAGTGAAAATATGTGATACCTAAGGTGTGTAATCAGCCACTTCTTCATCAGAAACTACAGTGATGAGATTGATGTCGAGATCATGAAAATTGGTATCTGACATAAGCTTCACCAAACCTTGTCCCTTGATCAACTTCGTTGGCTTAATTTCGATATCATACTCCAACATTGCAGCAATCCACTTTCCTCACCTACCTTCAAGATCAGGCTGCATCAAAACATCTTTGACTGTTACATTCAGAACATAGGTGAAAATATGTCAGTGAGTGTAGCATCTCTTGTGGTTCTAATGAAAAATGCAATTGGTTGTTTTGTTTTAAGGTCTTTCTTCTGCATTAGGACAGTAGCCAATGTGTGCTCAGAAGAAAAAGAAAAAATAATGAAATCCATAGTATAATCAGGGCTGATCAAAATTGGTGCACGGGGCAAAGAAAACTTGATTGAATTAAAAGACTTCTTTGGATCTTAAGACCACTTTGCCTCATTTTAATTCTTTAGCATATTAGTTAACTCCCGCAAATTCTCATCGAGGTTAGGAATGAACCTCCTCAAAAATTTAATCTTACAATTGAAGGATTTTATTTCCTTCTTGTTTCTCAGAAAATATAATTGTTGGATTGCTTCAATTATGGAAGGATCTATGTGGATTCAATCCTTTGATATGATATGCCCAATTAACTTACCTTCCTCCATAGCAAACAAAATATTCTTTGGATTGAGAAAAATATTGAGTTTTCTACACCTATGGAAAACAATCCTCAAATGATGCAAGTGATCTTCATCTGTTTGAGAGAAAATTGTCAAATCATCAAGATAAATAACAAAAAATACATCATTTTCATTTTCAAAAGTGATATCCATCGCTCGCTGAAATGTGGCTCCTGCATTTTTCAACCCAAAGGGAATCTTGGTGTATATAAATGTACCCCACAGTGTCGTAAAAGTTGTCTTCTCACAGTAATCGAGATGCATTAAAATCTTATTATACCCTGAGTATCCATCAAGCAATGACATTCTAAAGGCCCCAACTACCCTCTATAAGATATGGTCCATCTTAGGGAGAGGATAATTGTCCTTCAAGGATACTTTGTTCAAATTCTAGAAATCAATGCACAAACGAAATTCACCTATCTTTTTTCTAACTGGAGAGAAATTGGACATCTAATTGGAAAAGCGAAGAGGGATAATGATACCAGCCTTATACAACCTGTTTACCTCTTTCTCAATTGATGACAGCAATCTCGGATTTATCCTCTTGAGTTTTTGGCGAAAAGGCTTTTGATCAGCCTTGATAGGAATTGTGTGTTGAATTTCACTTTTATCACAAACCTTCAAATTTGAATAATTATTATAGCATCATTTATCACCTTTATATACTTGATGATCTATGTATTTTCCTTGGGCAAACCTTTCCATTCAGACTTGGTATTTTTCTTAAAAAACATTATTTTGAATTCTATACGCGACTCTGCCATGTCTTACACATGTGTAGACGTGGGTCCACACATATCTGACCCGTGTATACAATTTAAAATATTAAAAAATATATAATCTCCCTATTAATTAGGCGGGGTTTACGGGTTTTACCTGAAGCCCGCCTACTCCAGTCCATGCACAAACTGTTTCCCAACTAAAAAACTGATTTGAGGAAGTGTAAATACACCTCATGGGGAGGGCGTAAGGGAGGAGAAATAAAGGAATTGATACTATAGCCTGTTATAGCCCATGTCAAGTCTGATTATCCCTGTGCCTCTTGCACTTCCCAGGTTTAGGAAACCCTTGTTTCCTTCTTTGATATGTTCACCTCCTTTATGTGGCATCCTTGTGCACCTTTATGGAAGAAGCCTTGTTGAGTCTTGGGCTAAACGGATCCGGGGGATGGTTTCACTTCAAGCTGTGGATTATTTTTAGGTGATATCTCCACATTTATTTTACATACATCAATGAAAGAAGCTCTGTCATGATCTTATATGTTTCTTATACATGTTAATGATCTTATAGATGTTTATTTCATGTTATCTTTTATGAGTTTATATGATCTTACATACTGACATTTAGGATATATATGTTGTACAGCTAGTCTATGTTTTTTTTCTTGAGTGAGTTACAAGTTTCAAAGCACATGGAGAATTAGAGGGTTTTCACCCTACGGAAACGACCTCAAATGTAGGACATACGGGTAAGGTCACCTCTCCCTAGTTTACTAGTTTAAGCATTAGGACCTTTAATTTGATTGCTTATTGTTTTTGTATGCCTTCCGCTCTGTTAGTTCCCTCAACCCAGACCTTAGTTTTTCCACAACAAAATTGGTGACTCCACTGGGGATTACATCTGTGTAATTCCCTGTTCAGGTTTTTTTCTTTGGATTTTGGGTTCCCTGACTAATCTGATCACTTTCCCAGTCTCCTTGGTTCTGTATCCATTCAGAAAAAAACCCTGATCTTCTGGATCAGGCTTGGATTTTTTTCTTTTCCTTTTTGTCTTTTCTATACGCTACTTCTAGTACACACAGTCATGTATACATCTATTTTCCTTCAAAGAAACCCACGTATACGCGAGTTTCCTTTGACACTGATGCGTATACATGCAAGTTGCACACAACCTACCTGTGTATGGCCAGTTAAAAATGAAAAATGATTTTTGGGATCCTGTAATTCCTTTCTGCCTACTTTTGGTAACTCTTGTAGAACCTCTTATATGTCTGGATAGTGTTTCTCCTTTATGTGTATCAATTTCTCTCCTTCTTGCTTGAAAACCTAGTCAAACTAGGGTTTGCCTTGCTTGGTGAAGTTGCAATTGTGGTTGTTGCACCGAGTCTTATTTTTGAGGTTATTGTTTGTTCAGAAATTTTAGAATAGTGAATTTGTATCGGTATATTCATGCTCGACCTTGTTTTTACTTCACTTTTTAGATTTTGGCTTGTTAGGTTGTTTGGTTTTCTTGATTCTTGAGATCAGCTTTTCTGGGAAATCTTTAAGTTGTCCTTTTGGTTTCTTGAAGTTTTGTGTTTGCTGGAGTTTTATGTTGCTATTTCAAATCATTTTCTTTATTTGGGTACTTAATTCCACTTACTTGAGTCCCGTCATGAAAATGACATGGTTGGCTTAAGGAATTTGGAGTTTCTTATTAGCTCAGTTTGCTGATTTCAAGCCTTTGGTAGTTTGTGCTTTTCTTGAAGAATTTTTTTTCTCATTAAGAAGTTAAAGGCTTAAAAAATATTTTTGTTTTCCGTTGCTTTTTCTTTTGGTTTTCAATTCATGGTTTTCATCCTTTTTGGAGAATTTTTGTAGTTTGTCATCTTGGTCTAATTTCTTGGTTTTGGGAGAAGTTTGGTAGTGGGCTTGTCTCTTTTGTATCAAGTTTTCTTTGGAATTTTTTGTGCAAATATGTTCTTGTTTGGGCTTGCCTCTGCTTTTGTGTCAAAGTGATCAGACCAGTCTTATTGAAAAACTCATTTTCTTCCCTTTGTGAGTAATCCTAGGATCTTCATTTGTCATTGGTATTTTTGCATTAGTGTAGTTGCACCATTAGGCACATTTAGTCTTTTGATAGCTTTTGAAGTGTGTGAGCCTGATATTGAAAATAAAAGAAAATTTTCTTGCTTTTTAGTTGTTTCGTAGAACCCAAGTAGAAATCTCTTTCATCAAATAAAAATTTGCATATGCATGTAGCAGGTTTCTATTGATTTCTCTTCTGCGTCAAGACATCATGAGTTGCATTCTCTGTTTACCCTTGACTTAAAAGAAACAACCATTAAAATCAAGCGCTTGATTAAAATGAACTATAATTTTGTGAGTTTCCATTAATATACACCAACTAGTCTAGGTCATGGGGCCTTGGAATAGGTGTGTCGAGAGTTAACTCTCCAAGGATACTCAAAATTTCAAACACATAAGTTGATTAATGAGTGAAATCTAGCCTTGTTAAGTGGACCAGAAAAGCTCTACCTCCAGAGAGTTAAGCGCGAGGGTTAGTGAAGGTAGAGAAGAGAGATATCCCCTCTCCTATTTGATGGATCCTAACCTAAGATTGTTCCGCACGGATACCGATACGAACTGGTGTCCATAGTTTCTATTCCTAGGTATCACATAGGTGACTACAGGGGGGAATACCCATGGTACATGAGGCAGAAGTTTCATCACTCTCATTAGTACTCCTGGAGGGTGCCCTTGCGAAGCTTGGGTACTTGCACTGGCAAAGGCTTTTGTTAGTAGGTCAACATAACTGTTTCTCTTACTTTCGCTAGTAGGCCTGGGGTGTAATTACCCCAGACTATTCTTAGAAGGTTATATTATTCGCTTTCTTATATTTTGGTGTCTGGTCCTAATAACCAGGAGCAGAAATACTTGAAGGCTGACTGATTGCTCTATCTTAGGGAAATTTTTGTAGAGAGTGATCTTTGCTCCTATATTGCCATAGATTTGTAATTTTTTGAGTCTATCACAAAATATCATAACTATTAAAAGTGGCTGACTGATCACTTCATCGATTGAGGAGGCTTCATGGGATTTCTCCTGCAAGTGCAGATCCTTCTTCAAGAAGGCGTAGAAGAAATTCTACTGGTGATTTTCATCCAGTAGTTGCAAACACATCAGAGAATGATCCTCCGCTTGGGGCTATTGTTTCTATGGGTGGTCCTAGTACTAGTGGTGATATAGAGAGGAGTACTCCACTCATCTCTCGAGTCCTTTTTCTGGCAGAAGAAGTTGAGGTGGAAGAGATTCATGAACCTCCAGTTACTCCTTCTTCTCCTTTTCCTGCTAGTTTTCCAGATGTTCTTTTTTATGTTGGGCCTTCATCTCAAAGACGGGCTATTCCTCATATTTCTCCTTATTTTCTTTTGATGGCCATAGCTGGGAACACAGCTTCAGCTATAAGCACTTCGAGTGTGCATACTCCTCTTTCGGTTGAGGGAGGAGGTGATATTTCTATTTCCACTATCACTCCCAGTGCTACAAATTTTGGCTCTACCTCCATTCCATCTACGTGTGGGGGCACCCAAGATTTTTCTTCCCATTATAGTCCTTTTTCTTTTGGAATTACTTCTAGTGCTATTCCTTCAGTTCCTCTCACTATCGTTGCAGCTGTCTCCGCCCACATTTCTTCTATGGCTAGTGGGTGAGCTTTTTTTTCAGGGTTTCCCCTTCAGAAGTGGTCATATCCCTCATTCGAACCTTTCCTTAGGTTCATTTCCTTTCTCCACTCAAGGTCAAGGTTTTAATCCTTTTCTTGGAGGCCAAAGCTCTAACACTTTTCAAGGCTGGAACCCTAATTTTACAGGGTTGGTAACCGGGAATCAGTTTTTGTATGGTCAGTAGGGGAATGTTCCTTTTTCCTTCGTAGGTGCTTCTCGGGGTTTCTCTCCATTCGCTAATTCTTGGAACCCTTACCAAGGGGTTTCATCTTCATTTAAAACTTTGATTGGGGGAAATATCCCTATTTATGGTAAACCTACAATGGGAGAGGGTCCTACTCTGAATATTTCTAGGCCACAAGGCTTCTCTTATGGCTTAGCTTTTTCTACGAATAATCCATGGAAACCTGGTGCCTCAACAAATACAGGGTATTATTTTCAAAATGTTAGGAATCATTCCATTGTTGGATGGAATTTTCAAGCTCCTTCGCGTTTACCATTCCTGGCAACCCTAAATTTTCCATATTTATCAAATTGACTAATGATCATATTTGATACAACCTAGGTTGGCCTTCGGTCCCTACTAAACTTCCATCAGATATTCTAAAATTTGAAGAGAAGACTAGTGAGGATCCAACCGACCATGTTACCACTTTCCATTTATAGTGTTCATCGAACTCCCTCATCGATGATTCGATTAGGTTGAGACTATTTCAACACACCCTAACTGGAAATGTTGTTAAATGGTACATTAAGCTTACTAGGGGGGGATTTTGCTTCATTTGGCGAGTTGGCTACCATGTTTTTGAACCATTTTCAGTTGCCTATTTGATATGATGCCGAAACTAAGCTTCTGGCCAATTTCCAGTAGGATAAGGAAACACATGTTTATGACTATATTAAGGAATATAGGATAAGGAAGAGGCTCATTAAATCCCATATTCCTAATGAATTACTTCTCAAATGTTTCCTTAAATCCTTACAGCTAGAAATCTCAAAGGATGTATCTCTTTCTGGGGTATTTTCTGAGGAGCAGGCTATCTTTAGAGCTCAGCTATTGGAACTGATATATTCTCAATATGGGATTATTAATAAGATTTTTCCTAATGCTCCTAATTCCAAAGTAGATCTATCCAAACCAAAGTTAGGTCCTCATGCTGACAGCCTTGTTGGTACAATCAATAGTGGCACAGCTAAACTTTTGAATCAATTGCAACAGTTGTCTCTACAATCTGCTCCTTCTATTCAGGTTACGTCATTGATGTCTGCTCCTTCCCAGCCCTTAAATATTAATTTTGTTCAATATTATAAGCATAAAGGAAATAAAAAATCAGATGGGAAGAAGAAAGGATGGAATAATAATAAGAAGAAAGATAAGTATGGGAAGGGTAATGCAAATAGATCCAATGATAATGTTAGAGAGGGTAAGAGAGAGGTAAAGAAGAAAGTGAAGTTTCCATGCAAGTTATGCACTAGTGACCATCTCACCCATCTCTGCCCTAAGATTCAGGATGCTCAGAGCTTGTTAGCTCAGCAGGGTTCCTCTAGTTCCCAAACTATCCCAACTAACCCTTTTCCCCAAGGACAACAAATGCTTGTTGACGCGAATGCTAATACTGGAGCTCCTGTTGGGGGCAACCAGGAGGGGGGGAATTCCTAAAATGTATATATGATGAGTGCTCACATTGATGTTTCTATGAGATCACATGGTTATGGTGAATCTGAGTCTTTGAAGGCTAAGGGTGCTCATGATACTTTCGAGCTACTCCATATTGAGAGGCCCGCAGTCGAGCCTATACCTCGCATGTCAAAAAATTTTGCTAAACGTTCAAAAATCAACCCTAATTCCAAGGCAGCCTAGAACTATGCCATTGTAGAAGATCTGGCCCAAATTCCTTATGCTATGTCTACGTTGGAAGTACTCCAGTCGTGCCTAACACAAAGGAGTGTGCTGCTCACTGCGATCAGGGGAATTGATCCAAATAACTCTCTTATTATTACATTCTATATGTATAGTCTTAAGAAGATACTTCCTCATCACATGGCTTTTCAAATAAAATCTATGTATCAGAAAATCAATATTTTTTAAACGGTAGTTGAGGAGGGCACTTCCACATGTGTCATGTCTATCTCATGTTGGAAATCCATTGGATCCCCTCAAGTAGTGCCTTTGCCTACTCTTCTCACTAAATTTGATGCCCATTCTGACAGGCCACATGGCATTGTTCTGGCTTTGCCCACCTGTGTTGGGGGTAAAGTTGTCAATATTGAAGTTGAGATAGTCGATGCAAATTTGGACTACAACCTTCTATTGGAGAAGAATTATATTTATGAGATGGATGCTATCGCTTCCTCATTATTTCACATCTTTTGCTTTCCCCATGAGGGGAGGATTGTCACTATTGATCATATAGACTATTCTCTGATAGATCCAAATGAATATTATAACTCTACTGTACCTTTGGTGAATGATGCAAGAAACCTGTGGAGAATTTAGGGGTTGGAATGTATACCTCATTTATGGGTACCTTTGATCTTTCGCCTTCTTCCGTTCATATTAATGCTATCTCATCCTCCAGGGCTCCTTCTTAAAGATATTTCTTTTGAACTCAATATTTTTCGGACCCTTGGACCTTGCCTTCTCCTACTACCACATTAGAATAAGGTCAAGTGGGTGGAATGGCATTCCCTATATCTGTAGTAGATATTTCTTACCATTGTATTGTTGAAT
This sequence comes from Pinus albicaulis, assembly GCA_034641835.2. Classification (NCBI taxonomy): domain Eukaryota; kingdom Viridiplantae; phylum Streptophyta; class Pinopsida; order Pinales; family Pinaceae; genus Pinus; species Pinus albicaulis. The sequence continues at coordinate 580,168,956 of CM076583.1, forward strand.
CTGTAGATTTCGTTCAAGTTTATCTCACCGAAGGATTTGGACGGAGATGTGGCTCTAGATTGGACACTTAATTCATCTTCTGCTCAGGACTGCCTTGATAATGTTCTACCATCTGAAGAGGCTATCCTTGAAGAAATGACTGTTGTGGAAATACCATGGGATGATTTGTATAATAAATCCTATTTTCTACCGGATTTACGATAATTTGAGTCAAGAATGTCTAGCCCTTGGTCTTCTAGTTCTGTTCACTCGGTCTTGAACCCTTTGGCTCCAGCACAGGTTTTTGCTGAAGGGAACATGTTGTCATTTCCGAGACTATCACGGTGAAAATTTCCAGGAATCCCAACGTTATAGGGAATGTTTTCATCAGAGCTAAATGTTCCTGTAAAGAGATTCATACTTATACCAAGCTCTTTAAATATTTTCATGATGTGTTCGCTTGGTCTTATGAGGAAATGCCTAGAATTGATCCATCTATTGTCCAGCATGAGATCAAGACTTACGAGAATTATAAGCCTATATGGAAGAAGCTTCATTTGGTAAACCCTAGGAAAGTCATAGCTATCAAGGCTGAGGTTGAGAATCAACTTCAGGGGGGTTTCATATACCCCGTTCTATAAACTAAGTGGGTTTCGAATCCAGTGCCTGTGGACAAGAAACAAGGAATGATCTGAGTCTGCATTGATTTCAGGGATCTGAATAAGGCATGTCTAAAGGATAATTACCCCACACCATTTATTGATAAGATTATTGATGAGTGTGCATAGAATGACATTTTCTCCGTCATGGACAGTTTCTCGGGATACAATCAGATTACCATCCGTCCTGAAGATCAGCATAAGACTGATTTTATTTTCCCCTGGGGTACATTTGCATACAAAAATATGCCTTTTTGTCTTAAAATGTTGGAGCTACTTTCCAGTGGGCCATGTCTTATGCTTTCCATGACATCAAGCATATCATCGAACCATATTTGGATGATTTAGCTACTCGTTCCCGAAAGATAGTTGACCATCCCTCTCATCTTCGACAGTTTTTGAAAGATGTTGTTATTATAAAATCTGGTTGAGCCATAATAAGTGAATTTTCATCGTCACATCTGGTCAGTTGCTTGGATTCATCATTTCTACTAAAGGGATTCAGGCAGATCCCTTTAAGTTTGAGTAAATACTTCAATTTCCTCCCTCCTCTTCTATTCGTCAACTTCAAAGTCTTTAAGGAAAATCCAATTTCTTGAGGAAATTCATCGTTAACTACACTGAGGTAATGAAATGATTTATGAGATTATTGAAGAAGGGAATTCCATTCTTGTGGGATGAATTTTCTCAACGCTAATTTGATGCTTTGAAAAAATCATTGGCCTTGCTCCTTTATTGAGTCCACCTAATTATAGCAGAGACTTCCTTTTGTATCTTAGCACAACAAAATATACTATCGGTATGGTTTTGGTTCAGGAGGATGATGCTCTTTGTGAGCATGTTATTTATTACCTAAGTCGAGGCTTGGTAGGTCCTAAACTGCGATACTCTCCCATTGAGAAGTTAGCTTTGGCAGTTGTCCATGTTGTCCAACGGCTTAGGCATTACATTCTCTTTTGCATAACTTATTTTTTGGCAGCAGTCAATCCTTTTAAATTTGTTCTCAGTAGGCAACTGATTGGGGAAAAATACAATCGATGGATTTTCATTTTACAAGAGTTTGATCTTCAATTCCTATATGCTAAATCCAAGAAATATTTGGTATTTGCGGAGTTGATCTCTGAGTTTCCTTGTGGATATGAGATTATTTATGAGGAGTCGTTCCCTGATGAACATATTTTCCTCATTTCATCACAAGATCCTTGGTATGGGGATATCATTATTTATCTCTAGACTTCGAAGTTTCCCCTCACTTTTTCTAAATATGAGCATTGAAATTTGTGTCACTTGGAAAAAAATTATCTTATTATTGGTGACACTTTGTATCATCGCAAGGTCGATTTGATTCTTAGATGTTGCTTAACTCTCAAAGAGGTTGATTTTTGTCGAATGATTTCCACAATGGAGCTTGTGGTGGTCATTTATCTGGGCTTGCTATAGCTCAAAATATTTTGTGTGCTGGATATTTTTTGCCCTCGATTTTCAAATATTGTGTTGAGGCAGTCAAAAAATGTCATCCTTGTCAAGTTTATACTCGGAATATGTGAGCTCATCTAGCTCTGATCTTTCATGTTGTCACTGTCAGTCTGTTCACTAAGTTGGGAATTGATTTTACTACTTGTAACCCACCTTCGGCAAGAGGTCACAAGTACATTATAATAGAAATGGACTACTTCACCAAGTGATCCGAGGCTATGCCTACTTTCTCAAAAAATGGTGAAACAACAACCCTGTTTCTGTTCAACCAAGTCATTTCTTGCTTCGCTATTCCCAAATTCCCAAATAGATTGTCACTGACCATGGCAGTCATTTTCGAGAACTCCATGATGGTTGAATTGGATCCTAAATTAGGTTTATGGTAAGAGAATTCATCTTTTTATTATCCTCAGGCCAATGGGCAGGTTGAAGCCTTGAATAAATCCTTAAAGGTTATCCTGCAAAGGACAATAAATAAATCTAGGTACAATTGGCATGTCATGTTGTCCTGCGCTTTGGGCATACCGGATGTCTGTTAAGACTACAACTAGGTTCACTCCTTTCCAGTTATTTTATGTTTTGGAATCGATATTTCATGTTGAGTGTGATATTCCTTCCCTTAAGCTAGTCGTTGAGCTTATTCCCGACACTTCAAGTCTAGAAGAACGCCTTGTCTATCTAGAACGTCTTGATGAGCAGCGCTGAGATGTAGCTCTGATTAACGAGGCCAATAAGAAAATAATGAAGGTTCAAAATGATAAGGTGATCAAATCTAGGGTTTTCTCTGAAGGTGACCTCATTTTGGTCTATGATCAGGACAAGGATGCCTTAGGGGCAGGAAAATTCAAATCCATGTGGTATGGCCCTTTCATTGTAAAAAGAGTCCTTAAGAAGGGAGCTTATGCCTTGGTTGATTTTGACAAAAATGAGCTGGAAGAGCCCATAAATGGGCTCTATATGAAGAATTATTATTCCTAGATGGTTACCTATCATTTTATTTGGTTTTATATATTGCATTTTTGTGGATATATGTCTATCGATTCTGGTGTAACCTTGATGTTTTTTATCTGCTTTTCCAGGTGTTTGTTGATGAGATGAGTGATTTTGGCTTTGCTGATGGTGCTAGTCAACATACCCAGAACCTTGCTTCCGCATCTTGGGTATTCTACTATCCATCCGACCAGTTTCTAGTCTCAAGGGGCATGTACATTGGTCCTGCTTCGAAAAATGTAGCAGAATATACTGCGGTGATCAATCTACTTTTAGAGGCAATCTCTCTTAGTATTGGTTCGTTAATATTGTACTTGGATTCGCAAATGGTGGCTTCACAATTGAATAACACCTATCATGTCAGAGATCCATTTTTATATCGATTTTTTTCTGAGAGTGTGTTTGTTTCAACAATCATTTGATTATGTTTCATACATTCACATTCCACGTTTAGAAAATCAATTTGCAGATTCATTAGCTAATCAAGCAATTGATTGGCATATTAGTCATTCAATATATTAAATATCAAAAAACATCAATCATAATTGTATATATGAGAAAATCACATCATAAAATCATTGTGTGTGTGTGTGTGTGTGTGTGTGTGTGTATATATATATATATATATATATATATATATATATATATATATATATCAGAGTTGTGTTAAAAAATATACAAAAATCGGACAATCATGTCCTACAAAATTAGGGCTTATGCTTGATCGGGTCCATCATCAAAAAATATTACAGTCATCCGGTCATCATAAAAAGTATATCCCTGTGGGCCCTGCCCTGGAAAGGTGTCATGGAAGCATACTATGGTTGTGGCCATCCGACGGAATAACCGAACCCAATCACGTGGTACACTGACCACACTTCTTTGAACTGCCTTGGGGAGGTCCTCTACTGCAGCCATAGGGACATGGCGGGTAAAACTATCCAAGTTCCTTTGAATAGCATGGAGAACTCTCCCAGGGTCCTCTAAAACATCCTCAGCCTCTCTTCCACAGTGCTTGTGCCTTGGGAAGCCCTCTGATCTGACCAGTCCAATATCTGTCACATGATCAATAAATTTGTAAGTCAATTGTCCTATCAAAATTATTTTCTCATTTTCATACTTATATTGAAAATCCAAAAAATCATATAATAAAAACTCAGTATGTGATCTTACCAATCGCTCCCCATGTTGTGATGGGCAGTAAGGGAAAATCAACATCTCCCTTAAATTCCATGCCAGCATAGGGGTAATCCTCCACTGCGATCACGTGTTCTCCCACCAAAGGAAGAAATCGTCATCCCAGGTAGTTCTTGAGACTTCTCCACCTCCTAGCCTCTTCATCATATCATCCTAGCATGCTATATTTAGATCTCGTGGGCTGGTGATGGTAGAGATAACTTTTGGATGAAGCCCTAGAATCCTCTCAAAGAAGAATGTGCATAAAATTGTCCCATAACCAAAGTGTTTTGTTTTATTCTTCTGGATGGAGGTTAAATTCTTCTCCAAATTGGTTAGCAAGGCAGTGCACCAACCATATAGTGTAGTTAGGAATTCCACTGCCAAACTCATGCTCCCTTGTGAGGCTTGGTGCAATAAATTCAATCTGGCTACTCTGAAAATGGTGAAAAGAAGTATCTTCATGTGCATACCTTGCACATCTCTAATTGGGATCTATGTCTCGACCTTGTGAGTGCCCTCATCACAGTATATGCAAATGTAATATTCCATATTCAACCCTCCCATGAGCTTGCCTTGAAAATTTACTGGTTCTCCCATTAGTGAGAGTCAAGTAATAAATTATATGTCTTCAATGTCAATCCTCAATGGAATTTGACCAATCATGAAGCAGTCCTCCTCTAGGTCCCAGTAATTCATGAGCATTTCAAGCAGTTTGGTGTTCATTTTCATATTTGGCATCTTAAAAAACTTGATAAAAACACATCCTCGGAGTATATCTAAGGATAATTGGTCCTCCATGACCTCATTCTCAATTGTGCTATGCTCCCTCTCTCTCCAGCTAATGGTCATCCTAGATCAATTCATTAAAAAACCATTAGAATTTCATTTTAAAATTTCGCTCTGTGAATACGAGAGTTCCTTCCTACACAGTCGCGTCTAAACACAAGTTTGAAATTTTGAACCCGCGTATATGTAGAGGGTTTATCAAAAAACATAAATCCTATGGTGAAATTCATAAAAAAATTATTTGAATTGACAATTAAAATGATTATTAAGTTGATTGAGAAGAATACCTAAAAGATTTGGGCTGATGATTGGTCCAATTCGAAGTTGGGGGTTTTTTTCTCCAGAGCTCTTCCACGAATTCTTCAAAGCACAAACACCAAATGTGAGTCCAAAGGGCCTATTTATGCCCAAAATTCAAAAAAATTATCAAAACCCACTTGTCTAAAGTTTTGAGTCTACTATTTTAATTTGTCCAAGAATTTATGACCTTTTGGCTTGTGAGTGCTGGCATAGGTTTTTTTCAAGTCCATTTGATGATTTTGAGATGATTCCATGTTTTCTTTGCTTCCTTGACTATTGACTTGTCACGACAGGTATTGTGTTCAGAACTGGCATATAGGTTAGGGAATTTACTTTTTGTTGCACTTATTCATACTAGCCTCCATATTGAAATATTGTCATAGGGTTGACCCCATCATGTTGTGATTATTAAAACATTTTCACTCGCCGACTTATAATTCATGATATGATGGTAGAGCCATCCTTTACATGGGCTTATTAGTTAGATCCTACCTAGCATATGTCGCCCATGCTGAAAATTGTGTAGGCTCGGGAGTCCTCTTTAGTCCTGCCATGAATTATGTGGCGAAGCTTCATTCTCCTTCTTCTTTGCTATCTTTCTGGCTTTATACCCTAGATGCTCTCATTTTTATTGTTGATTTTTTTTGTTACAGTTCATATTGACCATTTTTATATCTTTTCCTAAAGCTTACTTCACTTAGACTCGTGTATAAGCCCTATTTTTGACCATGTCTTTCTGCAAATTCAACCTTGCAATCACTTAGCCTATGAAACTCAACACCTTTTCCCATGGATGAAACATTCCTTTGAGTGTCATTTACCAGTTTCACCTCCTTGCATTGAGCACTGAAGTAGAAACCTCCTCCACTGAAAAGGAGCACTGAAATGGCATAGATCTAAAAGATCTAGTCTCCACTTGCTGCAGCTTGCAAAAAAAACCAAACCCTCAACAGGATCTATGCTGTAGTTGAAAGAAGAAGCTTGGCCCTAAGCCAGATAGTGGACAATTTAATACAAACTCTCCCAAGAGCTGCTCAATGGGAAGAGGTGGGATTCCTGATCAAGAAAACCCAATTCTAAACAACATTCAATCTCATCTAAAAAACAAGAGAAAGATATATGTCTAAAAAGACCATATATTCAGAAAATATGAACAATCCTAAATTAGCATGCAACTAATTGGAATATTATTTTTTCTCTTGACATCTAGTTAGATGAATAAATGGGTAAAGAGGCCCATAAATCTCTTTAGTAGGCATAAAATCCCTCTTAATGTGAAAAGGGATCATATTCATAGCTAGATAAAGAACCCTCATGTGTGAACAGGGGCTAATGCATGTGGACAAGATCAAGTTTGACCAAGTCAATACTCAAATATTGAGGAAGTGAATCATCAATAGAAACAAGCTAGTGTAAATGTGGGTCAGTTTAGAGAGTCAGAATAAAGCCACCTTCGGTTTGGAAGGAGACAATGCATGGATAATAAGTGAAGGTTAACCAAATCAAACAACACTGTAAATGAAAGAGTGGAACTAGTGGAGACAACGTAATTTTGGAGGAGGAGCCTTTGCATGGAAGTAACCTCATAAATGGGTGGGACCCATGGTGAGGAAGCTCATCAAGTATATAATGGAGGGAATGGCAGCCACATGGGGTATTGAGAATATGATTTTATGATTTATTCTGAGGACTTATTGCATGCTTCAGTTGTTTATCTAAGTTTGATGTACTATTTAGTACAAGGGTTTTCTCATGCGGGAATTCCCCACTCTTTCTTGGAGAACTTGTTGAAGGGATCTAAGAGGAGCATTCTGGGCTTCATTTTCACCACCTAGCATTGGGCCAAGTAGTCACCTATAGCCACAAGTTATTCCCTTGGATAAACTGTGTTATTTTTCATGGTGTTGCAGTGGAAGGGTTAAAACCCTTGTTTGATGAGCTAGTTTCCCAGAGCGAGGTTCAACCTTTTTCTGGGAAAGCTAGTAGGAGGAGCTACAGCCATTTCTTTGTCTTATTAGCCATATTTATGTAGTGCCTCATCCATACTATGTGATTCAGGCATAGATCTTTAGCATACACTTCTCATATCTCATGTTTATCAAGAAACCCTTACTGGGTTATCTTGGATTTGTGTAAAAGAGACTAGGTCTCAATTTCTCAGCTCTCTTGAGTAATATATCAGCAGATCCATTTGTATCTCTATTTTTTTAGCATAAACCCTCAGAAAACCACGTTGTCACTTGCTTCATTTTTTATGTGTTACAGTAGTCATGGGGTTGCAGTGTTTTGGGCTATTCTAGGTTTGGGACGCTTGTTTAACTAAGAAATAATGATTTTTTCTGATCTAATTTTATATTTGGATGCTATAATGTATAAAATAATGGATCCATGGGTTTATCTTGACTTTTATAACATAGTTTTCTGAGAAATGCGTTTTTGGTGCTTATATTGCTGATTTTCCCATTTGGGTATATTACTGTGGTATCAGAGTGGTAATATTGGCTCAACTTGTGTACTTCAACCATTATGTCATCTAAGGAGTCTTCTATTGGATTTGTATTGGAAGATGATTCATAAATCTATAATGACATGAGAATGGTGTCTAAAGTCCACTCCATAGTCATGGAGTAGCAATTGATACTTCCACACATGAGAAATAGTTTTTAATATAAAAAGATTTCATTAACACTCTTAGGATGGGAGAGGGAGTTCTCAAAACTTCTTCTTCAAACTCTGCAGTGTATCAGCAAAGACATCAAAGAAATGAGAGGGAAAAACATGGAGATCCCTCAACAAGCTTTGTACATGAGTAAATCTCCAGTTCCTCATATTATGGGTGTGAGAATTCAGCCACACCATCATATTTACAACGCTTTACCAAGCCTATGGTCACAATAAGTGAAAAGGAGAAAGGAGGTGTGACAAAGAAGAAGACTCTTGGTGATTATTTGCAAGAGTATGAATCTCAATCTAAGAGGTTCAAAGATCACCTAAAATTCCAAGGGTTTTGCAAGATCAAGGAGGAAAGAAGCACAAGGTGCAAGTAGCATGATATGGGTAGATTCTTTCTATCTACTTTTGATGGTTCACCTAAAAGTTCAGCTAGGGCTTGGGTGGTGTAGCTAGACACCTATTTGCAGCAACACCAAGTTTCAGAGAATGAAGCCATTAAAGTAGTAGTGCTGCATTTTTAAGGTAAGGCTTATGCTTGATGGTTATTTGAATCCTTTTCATTAAGAAATTCAAATACATCTACTTATTCAAGGTTCACTAAGAGAGTAGTGTAAAGGTTTGATGAAAAACATTCTGAAACACCTTTGGTGGAGCTAGACAAACCAAAAAAAGAAAAACATTTGCATGGGTTGGAAGGATCTATAAACCCAACTCCACTTTAGAAAACTATTGAGGAGGCTAACATCTTGCAGAATACCTTGCTAGGGGCAAGAACCCTATCTCATACTCCTGGAAAAGAGGACATTTAGATCCCTTTATCAAAAGAGGATCCTCTTATTGATAAGGTGACTCCCATTTATATTGAAGAGGAAGAGAAGGTTGGAGGTAACAACGCTGTCATATCAAGAGCATACCTAGCACCTCATGAAGAGGAATATGGAGCACTTTCTCTAATGAGAGGAATTCTTGTATGTTCACAAAGAGTTCCAAAGAATCTCACATGTGGGGATCAGGGCACATTCCATGAGCAACATGTGCCACCATTGATAGATGGTGGGATTCTAAAGATAAAAGAAGTAGATGGGGAGGTTGATCAATATCATATGATTGAAAGCACACACCCCTCTCTACTTCAAAAGAGTGATACACAAAAGAGGAAGGAGGATTTTTGCAATGAGGGAAAGGAAAAATCAGTCCACACACATATACATCCTACTCTAGGCCTTGATGTTTCATTACATGGAGGCATCCCACCAGGGAGACCCCCTGACTGGAAGATGAATAAAGTGTTCTCTCAACATAGTGCAACATTGACATATTTGGCTAAGGAAGGAGCCTTGGGAGAAGCTACTACAGCACTGAGAACCTTTGATGGGTTCCAAGGAGAGGTAAACAATTTTATAATATGGACATTTCCATCTCCCATTCATCTATTTGTATTGGAAGATGATTCATAAATCTATAATGACATGAGAATGGTGTCTAAAGTCCACTCCATAGTCATGGAGTAGAAATTGATACTTCCACACATGAGAAATAGTTTTTAATATAAAAAGATTTCATTAACACTCTTGCATGAATGGGAAAAACTATGGAAGTTTTGGAAGAAAGATACCATCCAAGAGGAGGTTAACTTCCATGTACTTCACTCTTGTCTTGAGAAAGATCAGCTACAAGGGGGGTATCAAAAGTCGGGTAACAATAATCCAACATGTGACTTTGGCATTAAGCATGTCAAAGAGGAGATCCATGATATGACATGAGCTTCAATTCAGATTTCTACTACGCTGTCATTTTTGGGAAGCCTAGATCCATATTGGGAGTCCCAACTCTTGGTAGAATATTCCAAGAACCTCTTTACATGTAAGGTTCTTGATGGGAAAGTGATTGATAGGAGGTATAGAGTGGTTGATGGAGTAATCTATTTCCATGATCAGATCTACTTGACTAAAGAATCCAAGCTCAAGGAGGTATTTGTACATGCAGCATATGAGGCACTTTTTTCGGGACATGTAGATTCATTGAGTCTTATAACACCATCATGGAGGGATTATATTGGGAGGATCTCAAATAATATGTGCACCAAAATATCAAGAGATATGTAACTTGTTTTATGTATGAGGAGGAGAATAACCACCTTGCAAGGTTGTTTCAATCACTTCCCCTTTTGATGGAGAGATGGGAAGGCTCATCTATGGACCTCTTCACCAACTTGTCTACAAAATATGGTAAATATTGTGTTTGGATGTTTATTTATCAACTAAATATATATATGCACTCCTTTACCATGCATTTTCAACACATTGCTCCACAAGAGAGAAAACCTCTTTGCGAATTTCATGGTCCTTTTGGGACTACTTTCAGTGATGGGGATGACCACTTGATGGTGGATGTTGGGCAAGACAGGTTTTTCTTGCATCATATTCAGCCATGTTGTGAATCCAGCTCCAAAAATAGAAGAAAAGAGATATCAACGCCTTAGAAATAAGCCACTTCGAGGGGGCAACCTCCAATACATTAAATGAATGAACAATTCTTGGATGATTCAAATTACAAAAAATCCTTTCTATATATAGGAGTCCATGGGGCCACAATGTAATATTAGCCAACATAACAATAATAATTTAAGGGCACAATAATAAAAATATGGCGGTTATATGAGTACAATAATAACAATAAGGGGGTTACAGTAACAACAATAAGGGACTATACTAGTAATATAGGGACCTAACATGCCCCTCTCCTTAAAAAAAGTGTTGTCCTCAATGCTTGAGTAGCTCTGGATGCTTCTATATAAAATTCTCATCCTCCCATGTAGAATCTTCAGTGGGTAAGTTCTTCCACTTGATGAGATACTCTGAAATTGATCTATTTCGTAGTTGTTGAGTTCTTGTTTTCATGACTTCTTCAGGTTCCAATATAATTTTTCCTTCCTCATCAAGTTCTGGAAATATTGTTTGAACTGGAAGATTTTCACTTCTAACCTTCTTTAGCATGAAACATGAAAAACTGGATGCATTCATGAAGAAGCAGGAAGCTCCAATTTGTATGCCATAGTACAAATCTTTTGCAACACCTTGTAAGGACCATATTACTTTGGCGATAATTTATTATCCTTCTTAGATTTCTTGAGGGACATTTGTTTGTATGGTTGTAGCCATAAAAATACTCAGTCTCATACATCAAAACTTCTCTCACTGTGATGTTGATCTGCCTGTTGTTTCATTCGATTTTGTGCCAAATTCAGGTTATCCTTTAAGAGTTTGAGAACTTCTTGTTGATGCTCGATGTGATCTTCCACTGCTTGAACTTTCGAATTTTATTTTAAAGATGATGTGATGGATGGTGGATGATATCCATAAAGTGCCATAAATGGGGTCATTTTTGCTGCAGTATGGAAGGAAGTGTTATACCACCATTCAGCGAGAGGTAACCACTTGACCCATTATGTTTGTTTATCGGATACAAAACAATGAAGATATCCTTCCAAAAATTTATTTACTATCTCAGTTTGACCATCGGATTTAGGATGATAAGATGAACTATGAGGTAATTGAGTACCCAAACAAGAAAATAACTCCATCCAAAAATTTCCTGTAAAAATGGGATCTCTGTCGCTCACAATAACCCTTAGGTTTCCATGTATCTTTTGAATTGTGTCCATAAATGTAGTAGCAACTGTACTTGCTTTAAATGGATGAGATAATGCACAAAAGTGTGCATACTTGGTAAGTCTATCAACTACCACCATGATGACACTCTTTCCTTCGGACTTAGGTAAACCTGTGATAAAATCCATTGAAATCTTCTCCCAACATTGACTTGGAATGGATAAAGGTTGTAGAAGTCTCGGGGTCTTAATTGTCTCAAATTTATTTTGTTGGCAAACCAAACATTCCGCCACAAACTTTTGAATATCAGATTTAAGGCCATCCCAAAAAAATTCTTTCTTCACCCTGTGGTAAGTTTTTAAAAATCCTGAGTGTCCTCCTAAAGGAGAAGTGTGAAATTCCAGAAGAATATTTTGTTTAGTTGGGAATTCTTACAAAGATATAAGCGATCTTTGTACCATAAGGAATCATTTTTCCAACTAAATGTATCAGATGTACTAGGATCTTGCTGCAACTTTTGAATGAGTGTCCATACATCTTTGTCCTTCTTCCATTCATCTCTTGCTTCGGTTATCCAATCTGGTTGGATAATAGAAATGGCACACAACAATGCTTCCACCTCTTCATTCTTTCTTGAGAGTGCATCTGCAACAACATTAAGCTTTCCTTTTTTGTAGATTATTTCAAAGTCATAACCCAACATCTTTGTGACCCATTTTTGCTGCTCTTCTGAAGATAGTCTTTGTTCCAAAAAGTGTTTAAGACTATCATGATTAGTTTTACCTTGAAGTGTCTTCCCATTGGGTAAGTTCGCCATTTCTTTAGTGCATGTAGTATTGCTAACATTTCCTTCTCATAAATAGGTTTCTGTAAATACTTTCCTTTGATTGGACGACTTTCAAAAGCAATGGGTCTTCCTTCCTGCATTAAATCAACACCAATTCCATTTTCTGAGGCATCACATTCCACAATAAAGGTTTTTGTGAAGTCTGGCGTAGCTAAGACCGGTGCTAGGCACATTGCCTCTTTAAGATGTTCAAAGGCCTTAGTTGCTTCAGGAGTCCATGAAAATGCATCTTTCTTCAATAATGTTGTTAGAGGTGCTAATATTCTCCCATAATTCTTAACAAACTTGCGATAATACCCTGTTAACCCGAGAAATCCTCGCAACTGCTTTATGGTTGTGGGGACTTTCCATTCCTTAATGGCTTTAATTTTGTTAGGATCTACTTTAACACCCTCGTGAGATACAATATGACCCAGATATTCCACCTCTTGTACTCCAAAGAAACATTTGGATTTTTTTGCATATAATTGTTTCTCCTGCAATAGTTTGAGCACCTGTCAACATGTTCAACATGATCCTTCCAAGACCTGCTGTAGATTAGTATATCATCAAAAAATACTAGCACAAATTTTCTAAGGAAGGGTTTGAAAATGGAATTCATCAACCCTTGAAATGTAGAAGGTGCATTGCTAAGGCCAAAAGGCATGACCAAAAATTCATAATGACCCTCATGAGTTAAAAAAGCTGTTTTCAGAATATCTTTAGTCTTCATTATAATTTGATGATATCCTGAATGAAGATCCAACTTGGTAAAATAAATTGCTCCATGTAATTCATCCAATAATTCATCAGTCACAGGAATGGGAAATTTCTTTAATGGTGAGCTTATTTAGCTCCCTACAATCCAGACACATGTGCCAAGATCCATCCTTCTTGTGTACCAATACTATAGGAGTAGAGAAAAAACTTTGACTAGGTTGAATTATACCAGCCTCTAACATTTCTGCAATCATATGTTCAATTTAGCTCTTTTGGACATAAGGATATCTATAAGGCTTGATGTTTGGAGGAACATTTCTTGGAATAAAATGAATAGCATGATCATGATCACAAATAGGTGGGAGTCCTTTGGGAGTTTCAAACACCTTGGAATGATTGTCCAAGAATTTTTGGAGATCTGAAGAAATAGATGATTTTGATGTTGGAACTTCTAGTGAGCATAATTGTGCAATTACGCCTCATTGTTCTTTCTTTAGAAGCTTTGTCATGACATTAGAGCTTATTATCTTTCCCGGCTTCCTTGTAATACCCCGTAATTTGACTTCCTTTCCTTCTGAAAAAAAATTCAAGAAAATTTCTTGAAAATTAAAAGCTATCGTCCCTAAAGATTGTAACCATTGTACTCCTAGTACAACATCAGCACCTCCCATAGGAATGGAAAGCATTGGAATATTCAATACATATTCCCCCATGGTTAGCTTGATATTATGGCATTTTCCAGAGAAATTTATAGTTCCACCATTTGCAACCATCACTTGACATTCTAGTGCTAGGTATAGGAAACAATTCGATTCCTTGGCTACCTTACAATGAATAAAATTATGGGTACTACCTGAATCAATCAACACTATTACCTTTTTCTTCTTGATATGTCCTTCTATCTTGAGAGTTTGAGGAGTGGTAATTCCTGCCAATGCATTAAATGATATGGTCGGACTCATTTCTTCCTCTTCTAGGGTTGGTTCGTGGTATACCATATTCTTTTGAATATTCTTGTTCATTTTCTTCTTCCTCTTCACAATCTATGTAAAATAATTTCTTCTCAGCACACTTATGACCTTTAGTTTGTTTTCTATCACAACTGTAGCAAAGCCCTTTTGCTCTTTTTTCTTCCAATTTTTGTGGTCTCAACCTTATAGGTTGTGCAAATCTAGGAGTAGCAACACTTCCCTCTTTATAGAAGTGAGTGGTAGGCTTTCTTGTTGCCATAATTTTACATTCAATTTTTCTGGCCAACCTGAATGCCTTCTCCAATGAATCAGGTTCCAAAACGTGAACTTCATGTTGGATGTTATCCTTTAAAGTACCTTTGAAGATATCAATCATGTGTTCCTCTGAAATATCAGTTACCTTTATATTCAATTTTTGGAAGTCCTCAATGTGCTCCCCCATTGAACCCTTTTGTTTGAGATTTATCAATTGGCTAAAGAAGGTGTTGCTCTTTGTATCCTCATAATGTGCTATCATTTCCTCCATAAAAATTGACCAAGTGACAATTTTTTTATGGGATAAAAGCCATCGATACCATAGAAATGTATTTTGTTCTAAATGTAAAGTTGCAATGCATACCTTTTGTGTGTTTTGCACATTATTGAGATCAAAATATTGCTCCATATGTAGTATCCATGTTACAGGATCCTTTCCATAAAACTTCCTCATATCCATTTTTGGAATATGGTGGTGCTTCCCTACAACATTAGAGTTTATGAAATCACAATTAACATTTATTTTGTTCTCATCATGAGTTTCCTCTACTATATTTTCACCATTAGGAAAAATTTCTTGTATCAACTTTGCCAAACCTTCTATGTCTACTTTTAGATCATTCTTCATGTTTTCCATGTTGTCTTTCATTTTTTCAGCAATCTTAGCTTCCATTTCATCCATCTTAGCTTCCATGCCCACTTCTATGTCATCCATATTAGCTTCCAAACCATTCATCTTGGCTTCCACGCCTTTCTTCAAACCATCCATCTTAGTTTCCACGCCTTTCTTTAAAACTTCCATTTCATTTTTTGTTGCTTTGATACCAAATTTTGTGAAACCAGCTCCAAAAATAGAAGAAAATAGATATCAACGCCTTATAAATAAGACACTTCAAGGGGGAAACCTCCAATACAATACATGAATGAACAATTCTTGGATGATACAAATGAAAAAACCTCCTTTCTATATATAGGAGTCCATGGGGCCACAATGTAACCCCAGCCGACCTAACAATAATAATGTAAGGGAAAAATAATAACAATATGAGGGTTACAAGGGTACAACAATAATAATAAGGGGGGATACACTAACATAATAAGGGACTACACTATTAATATAGGGACTTAACATGCCCCTCTCCTTCAAACAAGTGTTGTCCTCAATGCTTGATTATTTCTTGATGCTTCTATATAAAATTCTCATCCTCCCATATAGAAGATTTTATAGGAAAGTTCTTCCACTTGCCAAGATACTCTAAAATTGATCGTACTTGTCGAGTTCTTGTTTCTATGACTACTTCAAAACTTCTTTCGATGTGATGTTGATCTTTGTTACACTAAATATTGTCACCTTGACATTTTGCTGACTGTATGAGCTCAGTAACACTCATACATGCCTCCTCTGCAAGTCTTACAACCTTTGTTCCTCATTCCATGCCCTGAAATTGGAGAAAAAACCCTAAAAAACTCAAAAAACCTTGGGTACGCAGTTAATATGAAGCCTACCTGCGTTTTTAGCTAGGGTCCGCATGTAATGTGAAGATAAACTGCGTTCTAGAACGCACTTTTCCAATGTAATGCATGCGGTACCCCTGTAAAGTCAAAAATGCGCGAAATTAAACCAAAAAAGTTGAATTTTGGTCAATTCTGGAAGGTTCTGGATGAGATTTTTTGGGGATGAGTACGCTTTGGTAAGGTGCATGTATCCCACACCTTAAGGAACTGATCCCTTGATGTGAGGAGCCTATCCCTTTGAAGGAGGGTTCTATCCCTTTAATGGTGGAATCCTAACCTCCTCATCTGCTCTATAAAAGGAGGCATTGGGTAGCCTTTTGGGTTAAGTTTTGATGGAGATTTTGGAGATGGAGGATTAGAAGTTTTTTTTTGGAGAAGATTTTTGAGCTGAAGTGCTGTTGAGATTTAGATTTCCTTCTGCTGAGCTTTTGAGAGGAAAGATCACATACCTCTTATGCTTCTGGAGGAAGAGTGCAAGACTTATCAAAGTAGAGGAGATTCCTGCTTCGGACCCCAGGAAGGCCTTTCGAACATCAAGGCTAAGGTTGTAAGGTTCTTCTGTATATTTTAAGATTAATACAATCAAGTTCTGTTTTTCTCAATAAATTGTCGTTCGATTGTTTAATTTCAATAAGCTGTCGTTTGATCGTTTATTTCATAGATTCCTTGATCACTATGATAGGTATGTTTTATGATTATTTGTTATACAGGTGCTATTGATATTTTCTTGTTTGTGATTGCAGATCAACGAAAGATAATAATTTCTTGTGACAAAAGGGCCCTTGTTGCGATGAAGGATTATTGATGCAACGGAAGCACTGCGACCGCAAATAAGCATTTGGATCTAAGGTAGGATCGACACCTTCATAACATTTATTTGTAAAATGAATATATCTAGAGAAAGACAAACTTAGTTGTTCGTTTGTTGCTAGATTGTCTTCTGACACTAGGGAGATCGGTCTTGTCCGCAAGAACGATTTATCCGACCAACAAATTGGCGACTCCACTGGGGAAAGAACTTGTTGTTTTTGGTTCTCTTTTATTTTGATTTGAGGAAAAGTTTTTCTTGGTTTTTGATTGATGGATATCTGCCTGGGTAGCTTAGTTTTTCTTTGTTTTTGAAAATTTTGAAATCTTTTATGTTTTTCTTGAAGTTTTCAGGGGACCGCACTTTGTCTTCACACACAGTGCGGGCATCTCCGCACTTTCCTTAAGTAACCAGTGCGGGACCGCACCTGTTATTTCTGGGACCTGCGGACCTTGTTAAAAGTCTTGAAAAACTTAGATTTCTTCTTTCAGTTTAGTTTAGATTTAATTTAGGATTCTTAACATCTACCCAGATCTGTATTTTTCTGTCAAAAATCTCTTGTTTCTGAATTTCTTTCAGCAATCTTCATCTCATCAATCTCCATTAAGTTAATTGGGTGTTTTGAGTCTCTTGTTTGAGAAATTCTTAACTTGATTTCCTTTGGTCATTGCTTGGAGGTTTGTCTCAGTCTTTTCACAATTTTGCATCTTTTTGCTTTTGTTTTTGCAAAAAAAAATTCCCCCTCATTCGCCGGGGGGGGCTAAATTGTGTATGAGTGTTAATCGCCTTTGAGTGTTTTTTGGTCTTTGGAACTCTCACCCGATTTTCTTGACTTCCACTTGATTGGTTCTTAGATTACATTAGAATCATCTTGTGTTTGAGAATTCTCTTGCATAGATCACATTTTCATAATTAGAATTCTCATTTTTAGAATATGAATGAAAAATGTGCATAGATTACATTTGCATACTTTTCAAGTGAATTGTGCATAGATTACAATTGCATAGTTTACATTCTGAAAAATCAATTGTAGATTTAGATTTTTTCTTTGATTTGAATTTAGATGTTTTTATGTTTGTTTTTAAAAAAAAAAAAATATTGTTTTGGGATTGATTTGCATTAGTTTTTCTTGATAAAATTAGTGCATTAGAGAATTTGTTATTTTTTCTCTTAGTGATCAATCTTTGCATTGTTGGAAGTGAATGGAAACTCTCTCCTTACTTTAGTTAGGATTCATCGAATTGAAAAGATTACATTATCATATTCGATTGCATTCAGTTTTGGTTCGGGTCATAACACCATTGGTTTCATATCCATTTACCCTTTTTAGTAATAACAGCCTAAATAACACAGCGCTTAATTAAAATTCATCTAGTAATTTTTACATTTTTAGGGCTCTTTCCACCAATCTAGCTTAGGCTAGTGTCTTGGAATAGGTTTTAGTTAACTCTCCAAGACAATAAAACAAACAAGTAGTCGATCTTGCGGTAGGAAAAATTCCAATTGTTGCATGTATGCTCTGGGAAGCTCCTCCTAAAGGAGTCAAGCACGAGATCATATCTAAACCAGTGAGGTAATCAATCCTTCCTCATTGGGAACGATAGAAGATATACACATATTAACAACGGTAAACCTCAGATAGACCACTGTCGAGGAGCCTGGGGTCACTTGTCGGTAAACCTTAGATTATGTCAAGGAGCCTTCAAGGGGATTGAGCTTTGTTACTCTGCCCTTGCGTGTGTATCGGATCGTAGACTGTTCCCCCAGGTATATTTGTTTCTATTGGTAACCTTAGTGGCCATAATCTATAGGGTTCTTTCCTAAGGTGACGGTGGAGGGAAGATCCCACTGTACCTGGAGCAGACGTCGACTAGACTCACTTGGACTCTCTGGGGGGTTCTCTTCACACGAGATGGTTTTGTGAAGAAACGTGTGCCAGTCTGTTTCATTAAGCAGGTTGTCGGGGTAACTGTTCCAACCGCCCTTTCTGTATTAAATTCTACGATGTTGGATTTCATCACCAACTAGTGTTTTTAGTACGGGAAGTTACTGTTTGTGTGTGGTTTGACTCCTAGATTTGATAGTGCGTGTTAATTTGTTTGTTTTTACTTTTAGAGACCATAGGTGTCAATTGTGAATTTTAATTGTTAGGTGTGAATTGTTAGTTGTTAATTTTAGTTTTTAATTTGTTAATAAAATTCACTGAAGTTGAATATAATGGCAACTGTTCCGGAATTTACCAACCAAGGAACCCCTCTTAACGAGATTCCTAGTACTTTTCCTTGCTTTGGAAATGTTGGTCCTCCTTATATGGCTACGTTGTCATTACCTGGATTTACAATAGGTTTACCGATATGGTTATTTTCAACTTCGTTGGCCCCGAATACTCCAATTGTTCCACCTCAACCGGATGCTTCACCTCAACAGAGTTCACTATCTCAACATCACCAACCTTCTGTTGACCCTTTACCTTCTTCGCCTAATATTTCTTCCTCCATTTCTTCCTCTTCGCTTGGTAAAAGCCTTGACGCTAGTAACCAGGTCGCTAAGAAGAAGAAGAAAGGGAAGAAGAAGAAGAAGACGAAGAAGCAAGATAAGAAAGAAGTCAACCAACCAACCATGGCTGTAAGTGTTAGTTGTGTTGAGGAAACCTCCAACATGCATCGTAAACCCAAATACCCTTGCAGGCTTTGTAAGGGTGACCACTTCCTTATCAATTGTCCTGGTATTCCAAAGGTATTGGAAGTATGGTCAGAAAAATCTCATCAACTTTTCGTTGATCCATCAACCAGTGATAGTCAGGTTCCTGGGAAAAAGGGTAAACTTAGGTTTCCTTGTAAGTTATGCAAAGGGAGTCATCAAACTCACATTTGCCCTCACATGGATGAAGCCTCAAAATTGTTGGAAAACCTTACTGTTACACAGCAAGAACTTCCAACTGGTTACCGTAAACTTTCTCCCAACCTACCGTCAACTGACGGAGTGATTGATCTAGTTTCAAGTACAGTCGATCCCACTCTTCCATTGGAGAGCGAAACTCATATCACTCAGGTTGATGATCCATTAGTTGATCAAGTGGTCGATTCGATTTCACATTCGGCCGATCCCATTCTCCCTATAGAGAGTGAGCTTCATACCGCTCAGGTTCTTCTTGTTACATCAGATTCTTCTACGCCAGGGGGCATTTCACCTGTTTCTACAGAACCCCCTCCAAGTACTGAGGTCTTTTCCTTTGATTGGAATAGGCTGACAGAACCTCGTCTTCCTTCCTCTATCCCTTTCCAAATCGTTGTGAAGTTTGGTGGTAGGGACATACATCGCACACAAGTAGATGAAGGTGCTTCTGTTAGTATTTTATCCTCAAGTGCTTGGAAAGCTTTGGGTTCTCCTCAGCTTGTGCCTATTACGCAGAATCTGAAAGCTTTTAACAGAACCATTAGTGAACCTTTAGGGATCCTTCCTAAGTTTTCTATTACCTTGGAAGGTAAAACTGTCTGTATTGATCTTATGGTAGTTCGAGGTCCCTTGGATTTCAATTTACTCCTTGGGCGAGACTATGTTTATGCAATGAAAGCTGTCGTATCGACACTCTTTCGCGTGATGTCTTTCCCTCACAATGGTAATATTGTGACTGTAGATCAGCTTTCGTTCCCTAGTCTTAATTCGACTACCAATGATCCAACATCCCTAAATGTTCCTCATACGCAAGTGGTATCTACCCCGCCACGGGTTAATTATGTGGCAACTAGTCCCATGTTTTCAGTTACCGATGTAAGCGAGCCTCTCACTGTTTGCTCGACTTCCTATGACTTAGATCCGGTAATTGACATGGAAAACTCTATGGGATTATTTGAACGCGATGTTCTTATCCCTTTTGAGTCCCTTGACATGTGTTCCTTCCAGAGAATTGTTCTTCCATCTGATGAAGACCTCTTGGAAGCCATGATCGAGGTGTGTCCATTGACATGTGTTTCTTCTAGTTGGAAGCCATGAATCAGTGATTGAGGATAGTTCCTTGTACTGTGTCAACCTCGTTAAAAAATGAAACAGTGAGATTGAGGATAGTTCCTTGTACTGTGTCAACCTCGTTAAAAAATGAAACAGTGAGAGTGAGGATAGTTCCTTGTACTGTGTCAACCTCGTTAAAAAATGAAACAGTGAGTGAGGAGAGTTCCTTGTACTGTGTCAACCTCGTTAAAAAATGAATCAGTGAGTGTGAGGAGAGTTCCTTGTACTGTGTCAACCTCGTTAAAAAATGAATCAGTGAGTGTGAGGAGAGTTCCTTTTACTGTGTCAACCTCGTTAAAAAATGAATCAGTGAATGTGAGGATAATTCCTTTTACTGTGTCAACCTCGTTAAAAAATGAATCAGTTAGTCGAGAGCATAGTTCCTTTTCTTATGTCAAGCTCGTTTAAAAAATGAAACAAGCTTCCATGAGGACAGTTCTTTTCCTGTGTCAACCTCATTAAAAAATGAAACAGTAGGTAGATTGTAGAGAGTAGATTGCTAGATTAGAATAAATAGTTATTTGAGGAAAGTTCCTTTTACTGTCTCAACCTCATTAAAAAAATGAATCGATTAATTACGAGGACGGTTCTTTTCTGTGTCAACCTCGTTAAAAAATGAATCGGTTGGTGAGATGGTTCTGATATTCTTTTGAGTCCAACCTCGTTAAAAAATGAATCAGGTATAAAAGGATGATTCTCTGTGTCGACCTCGTTAAAAAATGAATCGATTGGTCGGATAGTTCTGTGCGGAAGTGCTTTCATTAAAAATAGATTGGGTATGAGACGGTTCTTTTCCTGTGTCAACCTCATTAAAAAATGAATCAGTAGGTTATGTAGGTAGATTAGAAATAAGTAGTTTCTGAGGATAGTTCCTTTTACTGTGTCAACCTCGTTAAAAAATGAAACACGTTTCCATGAGCATAGTTCTTTTCCTGTGTCAAGCTCGTTAAAAAATGAAACAAATCCTCCCTTAATTGAGTCGAGTCTTTGACTAGATCTCGTAGATGTTAAGTCATAGTTAGGTTAGTTTTTAGGTCGGTTCTTTCATATGATCTCGTAAATGAACCCTCATTCCATCCAGCTAT
Organism: Pinus albicaulis; assembly: GCA_034641835.2. Lineage (NCBI taxonomy): Eukaryota > Viridiplantae > Streptophyta > Pinopsida > Pinales > Pinaceae > Pinus > Pinus albicaulis. The sequence continues at coordinate 580,190,797 of CM076583.1, forward strand.
TTATTACTAGTATACTTAGTTGAATGAAATGAAGCTGGGGGGGCATGCACTCTAGCAGTTACGCTTAGGGGGCATCAAGCATAGTTTTCACTCTGTTTCAAGCTTGTGTAAAAATGAAACCACTCTAAAGCATAGTTTTTCTCTGTTTCAAGCTTTTGTAAAAATGAAACCTATCTTGAGTCAATTTTGGTTATTTTCAAGACTCCTTAAACTCATGAAAATCCCGAGATCATTTTGCTATATTTCATTCTCGTAAAACACATGAAAATGCCGAGTTCTTTCCGTCTTTTCCTGCTCGTAAATTAAATTGAAATTCGGCCACATGAGTACATTTTTATCCCTTTTTCGAACTCGTTAAAACTTACGAAAAAGTGAAAACCATGAGTACATTTTTATCCCTTTTTCGAACTCGTTAAAACTTACCGAAAAAGTGAAACCCTGGAGTTCTCTTTTAATCCCTTTTCAGACTCTCTAAATATGAAAAGATTGCCGAGTACTTGACTATTTGAACTCGTTAAAGTAAATGAACAGTCGTCCCTTCAGTATAAGTTTACCCCTTTTACGGACTGAAATGGACTATTTACGAAAAAGGTATACGTTGACTAAATATGGTCAATAGAGTTCTCTCCCGCATTATTTTATCCTTTTTCGGGCTCGAGGGACTAAATTTACGAAAAAGTACACCCATGGAGTTTTCTTAAGTTTTTTCTTCTGACTCCCTAAAATTGAAAAACACCGAGTTTCTCCTATACTGGACTCGTTAAAATTTAACAGTAAAGGACCTGTTCAATTTCAAACAGGAACGAACCACTCCTTCTTAGGGTTTGAATTTTAAACTAAGTTGGACTCATCCAAAGGATGAGCTTATAAACAAGCAAATGTTATCCTCCTCAAGCTTGTCAAAAATAAAGAGGTACTTGCCAGAAATGGTGGGGGAAAAGAGAGAAAAACGAACCTGTTTGTTACATTTTGATTATTCGGAAAACCGTTAACCACTCTTGAACATGACACTTTTGTTCACCTGGGTTGGAAAATCCTTTGCCTAACAGTTAATCAAACCATATTGAAAGTCTTCAGCCGGTTTCTGGGTATTAGCTTTGGGTCAATTGTCACCAAGCCTTTTGCTGTGTCGTTATGTGTTCAAGAGGACAGTTCAAATAAACCATTCATTTGCGAAATATTTGTCATCCATTTTGACCATCCCTGAGTCAGTCCTTGCCAATATATTTCTTCAAAACTTGATCTATGATTTCGTGTTGTGGGCTTGCCTACGACAGATCACTTTCTATCGATGACGGCTCATTATCTAGGAAGTTGATCCAGAAATCGTCAGTACCTTGAAATCTGCATGCCTCAATGGCAGGTTTCTCGCCTTCGACGACAGGTTGCATCATTGACCTTCGATCGAATGATTTCGTGAGATGTTCGACTTCAGCTCATTGATTCACATTTCATGGATTGTACTGAGTACTTTGAGAGCCATTGACATTACTGGTGGTTTCTCTCACACTTGTTAACAGTTTACATTATTGACTGGTAATCAAGTGGTTTCTACCATGTTCAACTTCAACACATTTATTCACATGGATAGAATCGTACTAGTTCGAGATGCGGAAATCAAGACCCTGGATCTAGTTTCCACCATCCAGGCTGCGAGGAATTTTGTTATCATTAATACAGTGGACTATTCATAAACAGATGGCTGCGTCCATGCTATGTCGACATATGTCTATACTGTGATGTATTCAAAATCATTCCTGTATCAGAACAATTTAGGATTAGTTTATAGTTAGTTTTGATCTGAGTATGGGAATGCCTACCTCAGCGATGATATGATTACATATATATATATTTTGCATTGAATGTTTTTACAGGTTCCGACTGGGGTGTCCACGGGATGATCCTTGAAATGATAAAGTACTTCACTCTTCATATATGACAGACTTTATCTTCATCTATTTGAGACTTCGCACTTTAGGGGGCAATCTGTTACACTGAAAAATGTCAACTTGACATCTAGCTGACTGTATGAGCTCATTAACACTCATACATGCCTCCTCTGCAAGTCTTACAACCTTTTTTCCTCATTCCATGCCCTGAAAATGAAGGAAAAACCCTAAAAAGCTCAAAAAACCTTGGGTACGCAGTTAATATGAAGCCTACCTGCGTTTTTAGCTAGGGTCCGCATGTAATGTGAAGATAAACTGCGTTCTAGAACGCACTTTTCCAGTGTAATGCCTGCGGTACCCCTGTAAAGTTAAAAAAGCGTGAAATTAAACCAAAAAAGTTGAATTTTGGTCAATTCTGGAAGGTTCTGGATGAGATTTTTTGGGGATGAGTACGCTTTAGTAAGGTGCATGTATCCCACACCTTAAGGAACTAATCCCTTGATGTGAGGAGCCTATCCCTTTGAAGGAGGGTTCTATCCCTTTAATGGTGGAATCCTAACCTCCTCATTTGCTCTATAAAAGGAGGCATTGGGTAGCCTTTTGGGGTTAAGTCAAGAAGTTCAAGAAGTGAAGCTGTTGGAGATTGAGATTGAAGTGCTGTTGAGATTTAGACTTCTTTCTGCTGAACTTTTGAGAGGAAAGATCACACAGATCTTTATGCTTTTGGAGAAAGAGTGCAAGACTTATCAGAGTAGAGGAGATTCCTGCTTCGGACCCCGGGAAGGCCTTTCGAACATCAAGGCTAAGGTTGTAAGGTTCTTCTGTATATTTTAAGATTAATACAATCAAGTTCTGTTTTTCCCAATAAATTTTCGTTCGATTGTTTATAAGTTGTCGTTTGATCATTTATTTCATAGATTCCTTGATCACTATGATAGGTATGTTTTATGATTATTTGTTATACAGGTGCTATTGATATTTTCTTGTTTGTGATTGCAGATCAACGAAAGATAATAATTTCTTGTGACAAAAGGGCCCTTGTTGCGATGAAGGATTATTGATGCAACGGAAGCACTGCGACCGCAAATAAGCATTTGGATCTAAGGTAGGATCGACACCTTCATAGCATTTATTTGTAAAACGAATATACTTAGAGAAAGACAAACTTAGTTGTTCGTTTGTTGCTAGATTTTCTTCTGACACTAGGGAGATCGGTCTTGTCCATGAGCAGTTTTCGTACTTATTGAATGTATTCAAAAGAATCATCCAGAATCTCAAATTTTGGGAGATAAGGGATCAGGTGTACAAACAAGAAGAACTCTTATGGGATCTTCTAGCTATCTGGCATTTCTATCCACTATTGAACCTCACAATGTCAATCAAGCTAGCAAGGATGAATGTTGGATTCAAGCCATGAATGAAGAGCTTGATCAAATTGAAAATAATCACACTTGGGAATTAATACCAAGACCTCATGACAAAAATTCCATTGGAACTAAATGGATATTCAAAAACAAGTTAAATGAGAATGGGGAGGTTATAAGAAATAAAGCTAGACTTGTCTGCAAGGGGTATGCTCAACAAGAAGGTATAGACTTTGAAGAAAATTTTGCTCCTGTAGCTAGACTTGAAGAAGACATAAGAATGTTTCTTGCTTTCAAACTTCAACAAATCAAAGTTGATCGAATGGATGTTAAATACGCACTACTCAATGTTGATCAGAAGAAGAAGTTATATAGAACAACTTGAAGAGGGATTCATTTTGGGAAATGATAAGAATCTTGTTTGTAAACTTTAAAAGGCTCTATATGGTCTCAAACAAGCTCCAAGGGCATGGTACTATCGTCTTGACAAATATCTCCATCAACAAGGATTTTCAAAGGGGTCTGCTGATAGCAACTTATACACAAAAATTGAACATGACAAACTTTTGATTGTGATTTTATATGTTGATGATATCATTTTTGGGAGTAATGAAGAATCCTTGAGTCAAAAATTTGCTTCTGTTATGCAGCAAGAATTTGAGATGTCTTTACTTGGGGAACTAACATTCTTTCTTGGCTTGCAAGTAAATCAAACTACGGATGGCATATTCCTATCACAAGCAAAATATCTTAAGCAAATTCTGAAGAAGTATGGCATGGAAGAATGCAAACCTGTAAGTACACCAATGATAACCGGATGTAATCTCAGTTCACATGATGATTCTCCCACGGTGAATCAACCGGAATACATATCTATGATAGGAAGTCTACTTTATCTCACTGGGACTAGACCAGAAATTATGCATGCAGTTGGGATTGTTGGACGATTCCAAGCTAATCCAAAAGAGTCTCACCTTCAGGATGTCAAAAGAATATTCAAATATCTACAAGGAACTCAAGACTTTGGACTATGGTATCCAAAGAATGTTGATCTCACTCTTCATGCTTACACTGATGCAGATTGGGCTGGAAATGTTGATGATCGGAAAAGCACTAGTGGTG